>APFE031694607.1:118504-209748 GCA_000404065.3 Pinus taeda | reverse complement strand
CAGACTGAAAGCATAAATGCTACCCGACATAAACAAAAAAAAATAAGCCAAAATTAACACTCATGGCTTCAACCCACTAATCATCTGATGATTCCATCGAAGCATGATCTTTAACACTTGATCCTGGTAATTCATATTGTGGTAGACATGGGATATGTCACTCGATGCGGCCCATATGGGCGTTCTGATTTTGAAATTGACATTGGATAAGTTGGAGCTCATTTTGAATGTCTTATAGACTCAGCTCGATCTCACTGTGCTCCATTTTGTTGGTGGTCACAACAATTGCTTTGGCCATTGTGCACTTCATTACCCAGTATAGATGAATGGATTGTCTAAATAGGGTGAGACAACCACGTGTGTACCTAGGGTTCATGATTAGTTCCCCCTAGTCTTCGATTGGCAGTTCAATATTAGCTTACGAATTCAACTCTACTCCCAGTTCGCAATCAATTGTTTCACGTGCATCGGGGTCCCTTCGCAATAAGCTTTGATCGTGGCCTGAAGATTCTTAGAATTTGTTTTTCAACCCATATGTCGAGCAGTCCCCTACTACGTAGTCCCCCTCTACGTCGCCCCTGTCGCGCAACCCCCTTCTGTGCAGTCCCCTACTGCGTAGTCACATGTCATGTAGTCTCCCACCACTCAGCCCTTTGTCGCGCAGTCCTCTACCACTTAGTCCGACTGGAAGATGGATCTACATCTTTTCCTTTATCTTCCTAGTGTCTTATGCCTCTTCTGCCTCGACCTGAGGCTCCACTGCGAGGCTGAGACTTCACCATATCTGTCAAGTTCGGGCCGCCTTTCTTCACCCTTATCCCATTCTCCCATGCTCATAACCCAACCCACTGTACAAAGGCTAGAAGTAAAGATAGTGTATGCAGACCTGGAATATAATTTGTACAGAGAACCACCCGAAGAACAAGTATTAACTTAATGAATGGTCGAAAAAAAATGCAACGCTAGAAAACACTGCGTCCCTTTAGAATTCCACAACCCGAGCCAGCAAGCATATATAATTAATAACCCTTCGGAGATGGGAGGTATCACTAGAATAAGAAGGATGTCCCCCATACCCCCCTAAGCCCTGAGTTCGTAGACTTGGCCCTGATTATTTTCCAAAACCCTTGCTCTCTACAAGGCTTGCCCCAACAATTTGGGCTTAATTTAGGAAACCCAATTATCAACATGTAGAGAAAACATCATGATGAAAAACCAGAAACCAGTAAACATGCCCATGTGAGAAAGAAGATTGCCAAAAAAGATAAAAATCAACATTACATAATCGAGAAGGCGTATAATGCCAGTCACATAAATTTCTAATTTAACCAATGTTTCCTTTCCCCTCCAAGCCTGAATTTTATCCCAAGTAGCTGCCCCCCACCCAGGATACAGAGATAACATTATAACATACCAGACTTTATATGCCAACCTCGAGCAGAGACAGGCAACAACTGGATATTCATCTCACATTCCTAACCAACAAACTTAGGCTCCTTAGGAAGCTAAGGACCCGAGTTTATACGTTGGATATGTGATCTTCACTCCACCTTCGCTCCCACTACATGTAGGTGCCAAGGATTACCAAATTTCACGTCGTGGATCTGCCAAGATTTGTGAAATTGCATATTATCATAGTGAATACATGTGTGAGGGTGTGGGGGATACCACCCACCATCCCAAATCATTAATAGCTTTGTCATGTCAATCAAGCCCAAGTGGGCCTCCAGCCGTCTCACTCCCCAATCGAATGTAAAAATGAAATAAAATTTAAATTCTAATTCACATCACTTTAAATCAAGTCCCTTTCACTCTTATAAAGTTTAGCCTAATAATTAAAACATTCATTTGAATTTTTAATTCATTTTGCAATCATCCACAATTTTAAGTAAAATCAACAAAACATAACAATTTTTTTTCTAACAAGAGTGGTTAATTTTTATTTAGTGATGAAAGGTTGGCTCGGAGCCTTAACAACCACTATTACATAGTGCTTCAACAGTTTGCTTCCAGGCAGTAGAGCATCAACAAAATTCAAATGGATCCATTGGCCATGCAATGAAAAACCAGCTTAAGCATTAGTTTTTGGTGTAGTTACATAGGGAACTTTGGACAACACATAAGCCTAAAAAAAAGAGGGGAAATAGCTTGTGATCCAATTCTATTTCTCTCTCATAAGAAGAGTCGAAACCTGAAGGTGCCTCAAATCAAATCCTTCAAAACATCAGATCTAATTTCCTCAACCTTCAAGGAAAAAAATTGTTGACCCGTTGTTTTATCACTTTTCTTATTTGTTGAATGCGTAGGTGTTTAATGGTCATGTTGAATGGGACAAGCACGAAATTTGGTCCTAACTATGATGCTGAGATAGAGTCGTGACAAGGGTCGTGCATTCATCAGCGATCAGAAGTGATTAGATCGATTGTGTGTTGCCTGCGCCGGTTATTTGGAAAATCATGAAGACAATTTCTTTCCCAGATAGAGGGCGTAACAAGGATATTATTGCCACCATTGCCTTATTCTTGCACAACTCAAACTTCTATATTATGGAATAGGGTGCGATACTGATGCTTTAGCATTCTTTGAAATATCTCCTTGGGCTAAGAGACATCCCATGTTTTCCCTTATGTTCACTTCCTTGTTAAGATTTCGAAGGATGTCGCAGAATGAGTTGGAAGTGAAGTTCTGTAGCATTTTCCTAAGTCTCTGAAGGGTCTTGTTGAACATTGGATTATTGAGATGATGACCTGTGTTTAAGATTTTTATCAGGATTTCCGAATCCCCGAAGATTTGCAGGTTTTTTTCTCCGTTCCCATGAGCAAGCTGGCATGCTTTGAGTAATCCTAGGATTTCTGCCTGGTTGTTAGTGCTCTATCCTAGGCCCCAACTGAAGCTGTCTTTATTGTGCCCGTCTGAGGAGTAGATTACACCCCCTGCTCTTGATATCCTCGGGTTTCCTTTGGAGGCTTCATCATAGAATACAGTAACTTTGCTATGTTTCTTCCACCACTTTTGAAAATCCAATTTAGAGGTCTGAAGCTGCCACTCCAGATTGGGGCAAGGCCAAGAGGGGTTCTTTTTATTGTTGGCATGCCTTAGAGACTCACCGAGCCAGCTGATATCTTTAAGAAGGAGGGCATTATCTGGCTTATGAGGCCGATTCTCTATAGTTTCCAACAACAATGCTTTGGCTTTGGCAACCACTACATTGGGAGATCGTAATCTATTTTTGAATATGGCTTCATTCCTAGCTAACCACACTTCCCAGCAAATGAATTTTGGAATTGCATACCAGATTTTGGCCCACGTAGATTTTCTCTTCAATGTGTGAGGGTAGTGCCCTTTCCAGGAGGCGAATAGATTAATTACTGAGAGTTACACTCGGATTTGAGCATTGAGCCCGAGAATTGTATGCGTCCATACTTCTTGTGTGAAGGGGCAGTCAATGAATAGATGTTCAAGCATTTCCAGAGCCAAACAACAAAGAGGTCATCTATGGCATCTAATAATTCCATGTTTCACTAAGTTACATCCTTTGAGGACCCTTTTATGCATGATAATCCAGCAGAAGAAGTTACCCTTTGGGAGGCCAAAGGGGTCCCATACGTGTTGTCAGAGTGAAGGAGAGTGGATTTGCGAATGATGTTCTTGGAGAGCTGTAAATCCCTGTGATATTGTGTAAGCATCGGTCTTCCCCCAACCCCATTTGTCCCTTGAATGGAGGTGCACAGGAGCCAGACTCAAGGTCACAGCAAGGAAGAGGTGATGTTGAGGATGCAGCCTATCTAGGAGGCGATGGAAAGCACAGGAAATCCAATTCCCACCAAAGTCCCAAGAAGAAATATCTGCTAGCTTGTGGATGCCATGTTGAGTGAGCTGGTCACGCAGATCTACAATTTCAGGGGAAAAATTGAGGGGTTGGAGGCCCATGATCTTTCCTCCCCATAGCCCGATTCTTTTTCCGTTTACAGGGATTCTGTAGAGGTGATATTTAAAGAAATCTTAGCCTTAGCTACATAGCTTCCATCGAGTGGCTACTTTGTAGGAGGCTCCTTCATCCATATTATTTATTAAGAGCCCGTGCAAATACTTTTTAATGAGAACTTCACTGACAGGATGACGATGATTTGAGAATATTTTCCAGAGAATCTTTCCTCCCAAATCCAGATTGGCCAACCCAGGGTGTCTTACCTGAAGTCTGCCTTCTGATAGTGGCCTTTTCACAATGTCCTAGGTTACTAAGTGAATTTTTTTTATTCCCCTTTCCTCCTTGCCACAAGAAATCTCGAATCAGCTTAGAAAGTTATTCAACGTTCACTTTTGGAGCTAAAAGAAATGAGGCCTCATAGATTGGAAGGGAGAAGAGAACATATTTTACCAGGAAAAGCTGCCCAACTGTGGTAAGCCACTGGTCGCCCCACACAGTCATTTTTGCCTTGATTTTGCTGATAATTTCCATCCAATGGTTCCCATAGTTAAAGGCAGACCTAAGTACTTGAATTTGTCCCAAGAGGTGAAGCTCGTGAAGCCCAGGGCTTGAGAAATCCAAAGAATAGTTCGTTGATCTACCGCCTAGCCATACACTGTGATTTTCCTCCTAATGACCAAAGCTCAGAATCTCTGCAGAATATTTGAATAACATCATTAAAAGCCCTTGCAATTTTAATGGAGGAACCTCCAAAAACCAGAGAGTCATCGGCAAACATGGCATGGTTGATTAGGTTTGTTCCTTTTGTCGCCTTGATGCCTAGAAATGTCCCATTTAACTTCTCTGTTGTTAGCTTTCAGCTTAGGGAATCTGCCAGCAAAATGTGTAGGAAGGGGGACAGTGGGAAGCCTTACCTTATGCCCCTCGAGGCTTTGAAATAGTTAGTCGACCTGTCATTTACTAAAGGGGCTATCCAAGGCTCTCCTATACATGCTTTAATCAATTTTATAAAATCAAAGCTGAAACCAAAAGCGGAAAGAACTTGGAGGAGTAAAGAATGCCTTACTCGATCAAAGGCATTTGCCATGTCCAGCTTAATGAGCATGCCTTGCTCCTGGTGTTGGTGGCTAGAATGAATGATTTCCTGCACCAAGACCACATTGTCCAGGATATGCCTGCCTTTAACAAACCCACATTGGTTGGGAGAGATGAGTTTTTCCAGTAGCGACTTTATTCTATTCACAAGTAGATTAGAGAGAATTTTGTAGGATGCATTGCATAACAAAATTGGCCTAAAACAATCAAAATCCATCGGGTTCGCTTCTTTTGGGATAAGCGCTAGGAAAGTGGAGTTTGTGCTTCCTCCCACTTTATATTTTTGGAGGAAGACTTTGATCATTCAAAATAGATTAGCCTTGATGATGTCCCAACAAATTCTATAGAAATGAATGGAGAACCCATTGGGTCTTGGAGCTTTGTCTGGTTCCATCTTCTAGATGACATTGCTGATTTCATCTTCAGAGAAGGGCTTTAGGAGTCTTGAGTTATCCTCCTTGTTTACCATTCTTGGAACGTGAGTGAGGAAGTCTGGTGATTCGTCATCAACGTCCACACCTTATTATTTGTATAACTATTGGAAATGAGAGGTTCCAACCTCTTTTAACAGAGTTGTGCCTTTAAGGACAGCCCCATTCGATGAGGTGATTTCAGTAATGTGATTTCTAGAAAGACAAGTTCGAATTTGCTTGTGGAAGAAGGTAGAATTTTTGTCTCCAAACATAAGCCAGAGATTATGAGATTTGAGCCTCAAGGATTCTTCCTCCACTTTGAATGATCGAAGAGTGTTGAGTTGGAGTTCTTTCTCATTCTGACTTTTGAACAGGTAATTTCTTGCAGCTCCATGTCTAGTTGCAAATCGAGCAATTTCTCGATATTCTGCTTTTTAAGCCTAGTGGGGGAGTCTGAGGGCTTTTTTATCCATTCTTTCAAGGCTGTTTTGGTGGCCTTTAGTTTTTATTGCCACACATAGCTGGGTGATTCAAGAATAGGGATGGACTAGGCCTTCATGACTGTGTCCATAAACCCTTCCTTGTCTGACCAGAGAGGGTTGAACCGAAGGGAATGGGCCCTAGTTTTTCCTCTTCTTCGAACAACAAAAGCATGGGTTTATGATCAGAAGTCAAATTTGGCAGAATTTTAGTGCAGATAATCTTCTTTTCGGAGAGGAAGGTGCTCTGCAGTAAAAAACTGTCCAAATGGGCTAATATATGCTCTGCCCCAGCTTTGTTATTTAACCAAGTGTAGAGCCCTTTTTTTGGCTTAAAATCCAGTAAGTCCCATTGTTGAATCAGGTCTTCCATGAAGGAAAGAAGGCGGTCCCTACTATTGATTCCTCCTCTTTTTACTTTGGTTCAAAGATTAGATTGTAGTCTCCTACTAGAATTATATTCTTGGGGGATTAAGCGTTAAGAAAATTGGACAGGGTTTGCTAGTAGTCTTTCTTTTCTGCATAGAGGACAGGGACGTAAAGATTAAATAGTGCGAAGGTGATCTTACTTGCAAGGTGTGTAGTTAAGTGTAAATCCAATGTTGCGTTTGGAAGCAGCTCTCAAGATGAAATCTGTCTTCCTCCCAAAGGGTGCAAGCCCACCACATGAACCCCTTGTGCTTACTGCTTTTTCGGCTTTTGTTTTCCATTTTACTTTGTTGAGATCAAGAAGGGCATCCCCTTCTATTTTAGTCTCTTGGAGCATGAGGATCTTAGGAGATTCTGTTTTCAAAATTTTCTTCATAGCTTCAGCATTTAAGGGATTCCCCAGGCCTCTCTGATTCCAAGAGACTAATCGCATTATTTACTAGCAGAGGCGGAGCATACCCTCCCTTGGGAGGCCTGGTTCTAGTATTTCTGCCGATGGACATCTTAATCATGGGTTCGCTCCCTTACATTTTTTGTCTCTCCGCCTCTTCTTCCCTTGCCTCTTTGTGAGATTTCCTCCCAACTCTTTTTGAAGGCCTCTCGATTGTCTCATCTTTCGAGGATCCAGAAATCTCTGGAGTCTTCTTCCTTATCATCTCTACATAGGATAGGGGGCTAGAGACACCTCTTGGAGTTTTGGTTTGGAGAGGGCATGTTTCCTCCTATCTTTTATCTTCTTCCATAGTATTGGGTTTCTGTTTAGCCTCTTCATCTGTTGGAGCTAGGAGTTCATCTAATGTACTGAGTATTTCAAAGGGATTATTGGATATGTCTGGTCTTGGAGGGACCGTGCTCCCCTCCCCTTGTACCATGGGTGGAGCACCGCTCCCCGTGGGCACTCCTTTCCCTTTGGTTCTGTTGTTCTGCTTCGCTGATGTTGATTTCTAGATCTGAGTCCATTGTTCTCCTTTTGAGTTCTTGACCTCCTCCTTTGTTTTCTTTTTACAGTGCCTGGAAAAGTGCCTGTAGCCATGGCAATGTCAACATTTAAACGAGAGTTTCTCGTAATCTAACACTTGAATGTGAGGCTAATCATCCACTGTGAGATTTATATCTTTAGGGAGGCCTTCCTCCAGGTTGACTTCTACACAAATTATCGCGTAGGAGTACTGATCCCTCCTTTCTACATGATATATGTATTTCTTGAGCTTATTGCCTATGGTTTCTAAGGATTTGGAGTTCCAGCAGTGCAGAGGTAAATGAGGCAGGAGGACCCAAACAGGGACAACCGAGGGAACATCATAAGACGAATCGAAATCTGGGGTCCGTTGGTTCAGGTACAGACCCTGAGGACCCATGAAATATGGGCCATTTATGAATATGAGATTCATGTCCTCTATCGATTCAAATACGAACACAAAGAACCTTTTGCTAACTAAATGGCTTTTGATTCCTTTTTTAACAAAAGGTCGCTAGTTCCTTTGCACCCAGGCATCAACAGCTTTAGGCGAGGGCCATAGCCCGGTGAACTGCCTAATGAGCCCTCATTCTGCTAGGTTCAGAGTTGATCTACAAGGTTCTTCAGTCGGCAAGGCAACTCTAGGGATGGTTTCCATTCTTTTGACAAACTTCTGTTGGTTTTTATTTGATGGACATTTATTGCATGTAGCTACCAGCTTCCGAAACGCCGTTAGCTCGGGAGGAAGAGGAGGGTTGAGCTTGGGGCCCCCTCCTAGCGCCATGGCCATGGTGCAACACACAGAAGCTCACTGAGTCGGTCGTCGGTGCTCCGCACACGCGCTCATGTTCTCCAAGCGTCAAACAAATCAAAACATTCTGTTGTCGGGACTTAACAAAACCTAAAAATTTAATAGCTAGTACAACTTAAATTTATTAGGACCAAAAGCAAAAGAGCATGATCAACAAACAAAGTAAAAAAGATCTTTATATAAAATGTATTATGAAACAAAAGTCAAATATACTACAAAGGTGTATTTTAAATATAAATTGATAAAATAGTTAAAAAGTATAAAATAGTTTAATTATTTTATATACATTCTTAATTAATTTGGCTTAATATTTTAGAGTACATTGTCTAAAATTGCAATTTAAATAAATAATTTTCAAATTTAAAACAAAATTGATTTACGAAAGAAAAAACAAAAGGAAAAAAAATCAACATAAAAACTATTTGCTTGCCTATTCATATTTATAAAAACATTTAAATTTAAATTAACATTTCTTTTTTACTAAATGTAACGTAGTGAATGTATAATAACAACTAATTTACCATATATTTATCTTTTTAATTACAAGATATGAACTGATGATAGACTTGATGATATACCTCATTTAAGCCGTTTATAAATAATAATAATAATAATAACAATGAACTTGAATTCTAGAAAACAAAATGCAAAAATTATATTTTCAATATATATTGAATAAAAAAAGTACATTACAAGTCAAATTTCTACGAAGATAAATAAAACATGGACGAGGGAATACGTTACAATTTGCAGGTAATAAATGACATTATTACTCTCAAATATCAACACAAGCAATAAAAACCATGAAGCAAGATAATTTGATCATTGTTGCTCATTTCCTCGTAGAGTACTTCAATCTCTCATAATATCAACAACAATGCTTACCACAACCTTCGTTGAATTTGTGAGAGCTCTCACTAGCTCCCGTGAAGTATTGTAAGTACAATCGAATTGGTCGAGGGAGTCTTAATAGTCGGGAGTGGCTAGAGAGACCATACAAATGACAAGGATGATCTCCGACTTGCTTTACTAGAGGCCACAAAATAAATATGTGTGTATAATTGATAATGTTTACAAGGAGCCGAATTGATCCGGGGGTGTCATAGCACCGTTCAAAGACAAGGCCGACCTCTGACCTCATAGCCAATCTAACCTCTAACTTGCTTCTAAGAGGGCCCACAAAATAAAGATATATGTATAGTTGGCTTCTTTATAATTTCTTATTTTGTTTTCTCATATAACATATTATTTAATAAATTTAATTTAAAATATATTTTTTCTATCAAAAAAAAAAATTGAATAAATTATTATTGTAATATATTTAAAACAATTTTACAGAAACATTGTTATTCTTGCTATTTAAAGTTTAAGATAACAAATCGAAAAACTACTTACAAAATTTAAACAAATTATTATTAAATGTTTAAAAGATATGAATCGTGATCCCTTCTTTAAAGAAAAATATAATGTGAATATGGTTATTTCTATTTTTTTCCAAATACTAATGATACAATTAGTCAATAATAAATAATATAAATTATTATAAAACTATTTGCTTTCTTATTATAAATATAAAAAATTTAAATTTAAATTAACAATTGTTTTCGCTAAATGTCATACAATAAAGGTATAATAACAACTAATTTTACTAGATATTTAACTTTTAATTTATAACATATCAACTGATGATAGACCTGATGATAGACTTCATTTAAGTCCTTTATAAAAAATAATAATAGTAATAGCAGTGAATCTGTATTCTACGAAACAAAACACAAAAATATATTTTCAATTTATATTGAATAAAAAAGTACATTACAAACCAAATATGTGCGAGAAAAGAAATAAAACGAGGGAATAAGTTACAATTTACACCTAATAAATGGCATCGCTACAATAAATCTCAACACAAATGATAGAAGCCATGAAACACGATAATTGGACCATTGTTGATCATTTCCTCGTAAAACAACAACAGTGTATTCTAATCTCATGGAATATCAACATTAATGTACATGTGAATAATTTTAATTAAAATAAAATTTAAATGAAACAAATATCGCAACCTTTGTTGAATTTCTCAGGACTCGCACCATCTCGCGTGAAGTGTTGTCATTGTAGTTGAATTGGTTTGGGAGTGCCAATGGTTGGGAGTGTGTAGAGAGACCATTCAAATGACCTCATACTGAAGGCTGACCTCTGACATGCTTTCAGTAGGGGCCACAAAATAAATATGTTTGTATAGTTATGTGTATTTACAAGGAGTTGAATTGGCCAGGAAGTGTCATAGTACCATTCAAAAGACAAGGCCAATCTCTGAAGTCATAGTCAGCAACCTCTAACTCGCTTCTAGGAGTGTCCACAAAGTAAACATATGTGTATAGTTGGCGTGTTTATAATTTATAGTTTTGTTATTTCATATAACATATTATTTAAAATAATTTTTTTTAATCAATAAAAAGATAAATTGAATAAATTATTTTTATAAGATAAATTTATTTAAAGCAAATTTACTAAAAGATTATTATTTTTATATAAAAGTTTAACATAATAAATTAAAAAATTATGTACAAATTAAAACAGGTTACTATTAAAATGTTAAAAAGATATGAACCTGTTATGTCTCGTTTAAAGAAAAAAATAATGTGAATATGATTCATAAATTACAAAAGTTGAAAATAACTAATTTAAACGTTAGTTGCAACTTCATGATCACTCGAAGGTCAACGTTTGCCAACATAGGTCAGAGGTCGACCTTTTCCTTATGATTCTTCTCCACACACACACCGACTGCCCGACTAGGAAGTTGGGACCGACCTCGACTACGGGTTTCGTTGAAGTCCAAAGAAACCCAAAAAACTGACATACAGACGAATGCACTTATTCTTAATTTGTTTTTTCTTAAACTTACTCTACAACCGTGGCTCGAGCATGTTCATTTAGGTATAAAATTGAGGAACAATGTACATTAGAAAATCCCACCATTGGAAACTTAGAATGTTTTGAAAAACAAATTAGTAGTAGTGGTGTGTCCTATGATAATACAATGAACGTAAAAGGCATGAGAAAACTAGTATACACAAGATCAAACTCTGGATTACAAATATAATGATCTAACAGGGGTTATTTATTTATTTTTTCATATATTTATTGCTCAAGGGTCTTGTGGATATGGAAAGATCGACCAACTTACGACACCGCAAATTTTAGAAACTTAAAACATTGTATCTATGCATCTGGCACCACTAAGGTTGACGTTATTTTCTTTGCCACGTAGATATTTATGTTAATAGAACTCTGACTCCCCAACTATTTAAAAGAACACGATATGGAGTCAGGGTCGAGACCTTGCTCATGGGTCTTGTGGAAACGGAAAGACATGTCAACTTCCAACATCACATATTTTAGAAAGTTAATAATTAACACATCCTTGTGTCTATGCGTCGTGCTTAAGTGAGATCAGAGTTATTTTCTTCCGCAGCTAGATGTCTATGTCAATATAAATCTGACTCCCCGACTATCTAAAACACCACAATATGGAGTCAAAGCCGACACCTTGCTCATGATCCTTTCAAAAATGCAAATATTCGTATACTTCCGACTTTGCAACTTTCAGTGTGTTAAATTCCTAGAAAAATCTGTCATAATTGCTAGAGAAAAACATGGAATTAGGGTTGGCACACTATCTAAAAGCAAACTATATGGAATAGGGGTTGACACCTTACTCACATCACTTGCAGAAATCCAAAAGATGGGCCAAATTCCGACTTAGTTGTGGTCACTTACTACTGATTTACTCCTACAACATTGCACTCAAAGCATTGAAAATCGACCCCGCAATGCATCTAACATTGAAACAAATTACTATTAAATTTAAGAAATGAACCCGTTATCCCTCCTTTAAAGAAATAAATAATGTGAATATGGTTGATAAATTACAAAAGTCGAAAATAACTAACTTAAAGGCCAGTTGCAACTTCAAGATCATTTGAAGGTTAGCTTTTGCCAAGATGGGTCGGAAGTCGAGCTTTTCATTATCATTCTTCTCCATACACACGTCGATTGCCTGACTAGAAAGTCAAGCCTGACCTTGACTACGAGTTTCGTCTGAGTCCAAAGAAACCCAAAAAATTGACATGAAGAGGGATGTGCTTATTCTTAATTTGAACTTTTTTAAACGTACTCTTATAACCATAGCTCAAGCATGTTCCTTTATGTATAAAATTGAGGAAGAACACACATTAGAAAATCCCACTACTGGAAACTCGGAATATTGGTAGCATTGGTCTCAAAAGTTCTCCAATATCATTGAAGGTTGAATTTTGTCATTTTGTTTTTCTAGCTGGCAATTATGCGAGATTGTAATTTCTGGTCAGTTAAACTATAACTTTTATTCCAATAAATTTAGTGTTTTGAAAATTCTAGAAACTTAAAACGCTGCATCTATGTGTTGGGTCTGACTGAGCTCATCGTTATTTTCTTCGCCAGCTAAATATTTATGCCAATAGAACTCTGACTCCTCGATTATTTAAAAGACCACCATATGGAGTCGTGCTGGAGATCTTGCTCAATGGTCTTATGGAAACAAAAAAATGCTTCAACTTATGACATCACAAATTTTTGAAGTAAATAATTAACACATCCTTGTGTCTATGCATCACGCCCTGCTGAGCTCAAAGTTTTTTTCTTCTGCATCTAGATGTTTATGTCAGTAGAAATCTGACCTCCCGACTATCTAAAACACCACGATATGGAGTCAGAGTTGGCACCTTGCTCACGATCCTTCTGAAAATGCAAAGATGTCTATATTTCCGACCTCACAACTTTCAAAGTGTTAAATTCTTGGCAAACTTCGTCATAACCACTACATAAAACATAGAATTGGGGTTGACAAATTGTTTAAACGCAGAGCATATCGAATCGGGGTCAACACCTTGCTCACAGGAAATGTGGAAATGCAAAGATGGGTCGACTTCCAGCTTAGTCATGGTCAGTTACTACTACTTTACCCCTACAACATTGCACTCAAAGCATCGAAACTCGACCCCACAATGTATTAAACACTGAAACTTTGGTGTTATTTTTATATCTACCCACAAACTCCATAATTTCTTTAAGAAATAAAATAACGCATTAAACCAGAGTTTTCTCGCAAGGAAATCTCGAAAACTCACCAAGTTTCTGTTGCTAGAATCCAACAATCCACTTACCCGAACAATGGTTGTTAACTAAATTCTAAAGTCTAATCTGCAAATTCTGCGAAATAGTGAACCATTAGAAATCCAAACTATGCATCACGATGATTAAACCAGAGATTAATGTTCATATATTTACCTGTCAGATGGTCATCAAGGAGGTTAGTAATCCTGCAACTTGACACATAAGTTTATTGCAGCAAAAGTTTATTGCTCGCATATGTTCAACTAAAACAGACGATGCGACGAGTAGTTGACTTGGTAACTATTGAAGACCGAGAAGCGGAAGTTATGCCGCAAAAAAAACGTAGGCACACAAACAGGGATTCCAACCTCAATAAGCGCCACAACACCAAGAAAATAGCTCGCAACTAATTAGAAACATGCTTACCAATAATTTGTTAATAACCAACACTTTTAAAACCAAATTTACGACACGAGAGCTTAAAGCACGTCGAATTTAACTCCCACCTATATACAGAATCACAATCTTATGTACTATCTGATCAACCCAATCAATTGTGCATGGCAAGATGACGTTTACCCTCGAAATCTAAAACCAAAAATGTGGTAGCGCGCTAACATCACTCAACAATTTGAGGGAAAAAAACTAATGCTAACTATTAAAAAAAAAGTGAAACTTTTACATAGTACAGAGAAACTAACAACAACAATCCAATCATAAATATCAATGCACAAGCAGTGCCATAATAATAATACGTGTATAGCAATACATTACAAAATGTTTTGTTCACAAACGCAGAATTCCGGGTATAAGGGAAATTGTTAGTGACAACGTATAATCAAGTGGATGTGAATAGACCAATCATATTATTTAATTGAGAAGGAGAATATTTGTACGGCAATAATGTTGCAGGGAGGAGTTAATGCGCTTCATTAATGCATCCTGCAATGAATGCACCTACGAAGCACATGACCACTGACGTGAGCCTTGTACTTTCTTTTAAAAAACTGTTCAGAGTGCTTTTAGAAAAATGGTAAAATTAAATTTTATTGTCCCGGTGCGTGACAACCTATGGTCAAAGAATTATTGAAGTTTTTAATATATAAATTATATAATTTTAAATATATTTATTTATATTTTAAATTAAATTCACCTTGGCCTATTTTTTAGAAGGGAAAGAAAGTCACACTATAGGGAACCGGATCTACATGCATTTAAAAGTATTTCTTAATTAATTTATAACAAATTTATAAACTTTTTAATTTCTATTATGATGAAAAATTTAGTTTTTTTTTTTAAATAAAATTAAATGTTTGATATTTATTTTAAATATTAAAAAATATAAATTATTTTATAATATTTGGGTAATATAATATAGTTTGAATATTTTTGTAATTATTTATATTTATTAAAGATTAGTTTTTTTTAAGTTGTTAGTGCTATATTTTTTTTGTGAACTTCTCCCTTTGGATTGAGGATGAATAAATTCAATTTTAAAATTTGGGTTGGTGGACTTTATTTCCAAACGTTCCAGTTACTAACACAAATAATTATGTAATATCAGCTAATAGTATTTTTTTAATTTATATATCATTTTTAAATTTTAATTAAATATATTTTTTCATATTTTGAAATTAGTTTAATTTTTATTTTTTTTAAATTAAAAATTGTATTTTTTTTTGAATTTTGTATTAAAAAACAATGATATCTTAGATAGAATTTCATTTTACTTAAAATTTGGAATTTCTTTTTTTTTTTCTTTTTAATTATAATAACCACAAATCCACTACCACAATCTTCTTCATACATTTTTAGAATTAATGGAAACCTGTGTCTCTTTCCTTGAAATTTCAAAATAGATGTTAAAAATTATGCATATCTTCCTTGAAATTATTTTTCTGGATATTCTTGAATGGATGACAAAACTCTTCCATCTTTTTCCTACCATTTCCAAAAATGATTTTAGATTAATGTTAATTGAAATTTGTTTTTATTTATTTTTTTATATTCTTGAATAGATGACTATGTTCTCCCATCTTTTTCCTAACATTTCCAAAATTATTTTAGTAATGTTCATTGAAATTTCAACCAATTAAATTAATTAACCAACCATCGCCCAAAAATACGTATATTTCACTTTTTCTATTTTTCTTTTTACATTTTAAATATATATATATATAAAATTTTAAGCAAATATATAATATATATATAATATATATTATAAATATAAAATTAATTTTAAGCCAGAAAAGTTATATCACAATTCTACACATATTAAGTATCCTAAACTAAACTTAAAAAAAAAAACTAGATTCATTTATACCTTAAAAATAACATACAATCTAATTCGAAAAATCAACCGAAATATATATCGATTACATTACACCCACCTCCCAAAAAATTAAATTTCAAACGTGTTTACGGTCAAGAAACCAAATAACTTTCATTCCGTTATGTATTATTCTTCCCTTCATAATTAAATTTCCTTTCTAAGTTATTATGAAATTCCAACGATTGGCTTCTAAATGGACCCACAAAGAGGAACAATAAAATTCTTTAACCACCTTTGCGTGCGATTCAAGATGAAAGAAGCCCTCCGGCCATGGGCTCTTCGAGTTCATACATGCGCGGGCTTTGGGATTACTATTTATATACAGTAGAAGTTCCAGTATCTGGCCGTATCTGGGCTTTAATTTTTAACGTTTATTTCTCGTGTATATCTCTTTGTAAACAGCCACTGCTGTCGTCCTACGCTGGCAATCAAGGCCTGGGCTTACCAATTATTTCCAATTGCGTGTCATCACATGCAGAAAACAGCATCCAGATTTTAGTTGTGACACAACTCCAAACCAAAATAGTCGAACATTTCCCACTCTGCAATTGAGTTCTTATGCATGATTGCATAAGTCAGAGGAAATCCCCGCTGGCCTGCGAATTCTGGTTCGATTTCTGCCCAATTAGGGTCCT
Source organism: Pinus taeda (assembly GCA_000404065.3). Classification (NCBI taxonomy): domain Eukaryota; kingdom Viridiplantae; phylum Streptophyta; class Pinopsida; order Pinales; family Pinaceae; genus Pinus; species Pinus taeda. Next base: position 193,508 of record APFE031694607.1, on the reverse strand, counting down.
CTCTGAATTGGGTCTGCTATTTACCAATCCTGCATTCGTGTTGCGAACTCCGATCCCGTTTCTGCGAAATTGAGTTTGTTTTCTGAAGTGGGTTTGTAGGAGAAAGGATTCTTGAAAATGGGGTGCCTGGGATGCCGAGTATTCGTGGCATTTCTGCTGAAGTTTGTGAATTTCATTCAAGCTTTCATTGGAGCGTCGATGATTCTGTATGCAGTATGGATGCTCAACCACTGGAATTCTCATGTTCGCCCTCCTCCGATTGCACCTGCACCCAACAATGTTGACGGGTATAATTTACCAGCAGAATTAATGTCCCTTCATTCCTCAGTGGGGCAACAACTGGATGTTCCGTTTTCAAATCCTCAAACGATCTCGGGGGCAGATCAGACTCAGTTTCGGAAACTTGGACAACACTCTTTTGGTATAGTGGCTGGAGCGGATCTTGATGCTGTGAGCCTTCCTGCTCCCTGGTAAGTCGTTTGTTTGTTTTTTTGTTGTTTCATTTAAAATTTCTGTTTTAAAAATAATAAAACAGGATAGGTGTTCATGTTTGTGAAAAATTACTTAGCAAAGGTTTCAAATTAGAGGTATTGTGGTGTGTGCACACCTGCATGCTGCATTTTCCCTTACCTTGAAGGCGAGCCATTAAGAGCGGTACTCATTAGGTATTGTCACAGTTTTCTTGTGTCTAAGGTGTCATATATTTGCTTTTTTGGCTTTTCCCTGACAAAGCTCAGGGCTCAAGCGTAACTCCATAATTATTTTAGGCACCCATCTTCCCATTGTGGCCTAGAAGGCCCTCACTAGCACTTTACACATTTAGAATCATCACATTTTATCTTTGTATGATGTCGTTGATAGCAGTCTGGTGAACTGGGGTTAGAAGGATCCAACTGTGCTGCTTGAAAGAGGGGGAGTGAGATAGTTTGAACCGTAGAAAGCGATATCAGTCCTGGGAAACTCTCACCCTCCAAATCACTTTTCTTAGAAGGATCCAACCGTGCTGCTTGAAAGAGGAGGGAGGGGGGATGATTTGGGCATAAAAAGAGATAACAGTGCCGGTGAACTGGTGCAGCCTCCAAATCACTTTTCTTGAAAGGATCCAGCTATATGCTGCTTGAAGGAGTGGGCTAGGGGGAATGGTTTGAAGCATAAAAAGCCTATTTGTCTTACTGTACGTGCTTTGAAACAGAGGACAGGCTCTAGCCTGTGCAAGTTTATTTAGTAAGTAATTACTTGTTCTTTTTTCTCCTTGGAATAATTGCCTTAAGGTTAAAATGATTTTGATAGTGACTTCTCATCTTTTTTTTTACAAAATCATTGCCTTAGTTTAAAGCGTATACTACAAGTTGTAGGAATCATGCATGTGACATGTTTTTATTCTTGGTTGCCCCATTTTGTGTGGTGATATTCAAACCTGGGTTGAGTGTCACATGATCTAATGCCTTGGATGTACCTGTCCTACCTGAATTGAATTTTATTGTTTAACCTGTAAAAGCCTGTAAGCGCACCTCGTTGCATCTTGAAAAGACGGCATGTCCTAGACCTGGGCCTTGGCTCATTGCATAAATGATGGTTTCAGTGCTTTCTTCTCTTCTGGATCATTGCCTTCAGTCTAATTGATTTTGAATGTGACATACAATTTAGATTTGGTTAAACTAGAAGTTGGTAGGATTCATGGTATACATGTTCCATCCTGTTTACTCCAAGTTTGTCATGGTTGTATGGGAAACGTGGTTGACTGCCTTGGGATCTTTTGACTTGGATGTACTTGTCTACAGCTCTGTTGAAATTGCACGAAAGGGTGTGGAGTAACAAATAGATCCGACCTACAACTATAACTGAGGAAACCAAAAAAATGGTTGAGCCGAAGGGCAAGGGATGAAGGCTTTTGTCTTCATGAGCAAAGTTTAATCTGCATTGAAAATTGTCGGTATAGGATTGTGGGCCACTTTTAGGCTATTAGTGGAGAAATGTCTAATGTCTAATTCCTGCTGAGCTATATGGTGTATTTATATAGGATCAAACCAAACTTTTTTCTGTGAATATAGTGAAATTGAATGTCTTTTGCTAAATAATTTAAAAATTAGTCAATAACGGTTAACCCTTAACCTGTATCCTTACCAGATTTTCAGCCATCTCCAATGTGTTTTGGTGACCATGATTAGACTGCATACTTCAACTGTTCAGTACAATTTGTTTTTCATTTCATAAGCTGCAAAGGAGAGAATTTATTTGATGGAATATACTTGGGTGACGTCCCAAGATTTTTTCTATATTTGTATCAAGAATATTTGCTTGTTATTCTACAGGTGTGCTCACAAGGATCTTAACATGTTAGTGAATTAGGTCAAATAATAGCTACTTGGTTTTTATCTCCACTGGTTGGATCCAACTATTTTTGAAGAAAAAATGTCAAAGATATCTTCAATGATCCCAGGTTACTTTTACATTCCGTCTTGTCCCCATTACATTTGCATTCTTTCTTGCCCCCATTTCTGCTTGGCAGGCTTTTGCATTTTGTTCTTGTCCCTCTCTCAGCTAGGCAGATGCTTTTTTTGACTTGTGGGGATCTATGAATCCCATTTTTGGTTGGAAATGCTATATATAGTAACTTACAACCTAAGTTACTGGAAACAGCTAGGGATTTTGCCTGAAACGCTGTTCCCATTCTCTTATGATCCGCCTGGAAACACCAGAAAAACGTTTTTAAACCGTACCAACAATTCGGAAACGGCGGATCTGGTTCTGGAAACGGCTTTTTAGGATGCAATTTTTTTTGGATCTGTTTTCGGAAACAGATCCACCCTGAAGAAGGCCAACTGCCGGGAATGGAGATCTGATATGCGTTGGGCATATCTCCCTCAGTGTAACACATACTAAATGACCATCATCTGCCTTCAAAGTTAAACAAGTCAATGAAATTCCATTATACAAAGAACTTGAGAATCTAAGGCTCGGAACCACTGTGAGGATTATATCTTTTATGAACATAATCTGAAACACTCAATAAGTATTGTTGATGTTCGTTAGTGATATAGTTTATTCAGATCCTCAGAAGAAATAACAATCATATTATTCAGAATATGCCCATATAATAAAGAAATGTGCCAAATTACAGGCATAGCATCCATTCTGTGCACATTCACCATTCCATTTATGTGAGCTACGCTTCAAATTTAAGTGCCCATACGCTAATTCCAGATTAAGTGTGATTTGATAAAACCCATGTGGATATATTCAAATGAATTTTTAGAAATGGAACATAGAATTTTACAGAGACCAACAGAGTATAATCAAAGCTTAATGTGAAATGCAATGTATTGTTGCATGTGAAGCTTGTTCCACATGTCCAACATTCTTTCAAAAAGAAAAGCAACCTAGTGATATGCAGGAGCAAAAATGTGAATTTGTCAGAGTGCATGAAATGGTGTTTAGGTTTATTTTTGTCGGACTATTAACTTTTAAGTTTTCAACAAACCCTAAAAGTTTGCTTATGACACGAGTGAATTTGAGAATCCACAAGTAAATAAAATTTAAAATTTAAGAAAGATTCACTCTCCAACACTTATTTTTTGTGAATGATATCCTAGATGGTTTTTGTGAATCTAGATTCTAAAACATGAATGGCAATATGAAATTGTTATATATATATATATATATGTCGTTTCCTTGCCGTATTGTATCTGGATTTTTTGAAAATTTGCCGTATCCGTTTCAAACCCTGTATCCATATCCGTTTCAGTGCAACTTAGCTTATAACTGCCTTTTGACTGAGCAGCTATGCATTGGGGGTGTTTCTAGGCTGTCAAATCACTCAGGACTTGCATCTGGCCATGTCTGCACACACTTTGGTGGTTTTGAACATGGTTCTTTGCATTAATACGAGCCTGAACACCTTGTTGCTTGTGGGTAGACCTCACATTGGTGGGATGAAATGCTTTAAAATTGACTTCTGAAAATGAAAATGAAGTTCTGCTTCTATATTTTTGATAAAAATTAATGAATTTGTAAGATGCTAATCTTCCTTTAGAGATCGTAAGTATGCAGACTTGTAGCATGGTGGGATAGCATGAGTGGTTTAGTGCTTTGAGGTTCAATGTAGGAGGTCTTGTGGTTGATTCCCCAGGCTGGCTGCCTGGTATTGCATGTCTCAATTGATGTCCCTACTTGTGTAAGGGACTGTAATCAGTGCCAATGTGTTTACAGTCAGTGCCATCTGTGTAATGTGGGAAATTTCCCTGGATTTTCCTTCAAGGTTTTCCTTGGAATTTATTTTTATTCTAAGCTCACATAAGGACTCTGCATGACTAGGTTTTGTTGTGAATTTTCTAATATTTGTTTGCTATCTTGCATATGAAAAGTTTTTCACGAGCCTTTCTCTGTATTATCATTTTAATTTACCGTTTGTTTAAAAACTGTCCCTGCTGTACAATATACTAATTATATTTTGTTATCCATGTTGAAACATGGCAAAGAAAAGTTGTTTGTCTATGCTGATAATAAGATATCAAATTACTACCCAGGTTAAAACTGATGTACTCCACTGTTTTGTGGCAGGTTTATCTACACATTTCTTGGAATCGGCATTATTGTGTGTGTGATTACTTGTATTGGTCATGTTGCTGCGGAGATTACCAATGGCTTCTGTCTTTGCTGTGTATCCTGTGTTTTCTATCTGTGTGGAATATTTTCATCTTGGTGCATACTGAAAAAATTGGTTTCAGCCCCAAAAAATTAGAAAACATTTACTTCTAAACAAATCCTTTATATTTTATCGCTTAAGCCTCAAGATATTTCTATTCATACTGTTGTAACAGAAAACTAAGTCTAAGAGGTCAGGATGGCTGATGCTGAATACTTCATTTTGATTTTGGTCTAAATTATAATGTTTGTTGTCCTTCACTTGAACATAGTATTCCACCTTCATAGTCCTCCTCATTTTAGTGGAAGCGGCTTTGGTAGGAGATATATTCTTTAACCATAACTGGGAAAAGGTGAGTTTTTTTAGGAAGACTTACAGTAGCAAAATTATTGTAAATCTTTTAATAAAAATTCATATGAATATTATCTAATCTGTCTCCTTTTTGTATTGTAGGACATTCCGGATGATCCAACTGGAGAGTTTGAAAATATTAAAGAGTTTATAGAACATAACATTGACATATGCAAATGGGTTGGTCTTACAGTAGTTATTATCCAGGTAAGGAATACTTCAGTGATATTTAAACAACTTTGATTGTATTCTATTTAATATGCATGTCTGGATCCGTTATATCTTAAGCCAGCAGAATCTTACTTTTTATATTTATGCACAGAATCCATAATCCAGTATCTGTGGTCATAGCTTAGTGCAGAATCTCTGAATTAGGTAGCAATAAAGAAACCATTTTCCTTTAAACTGGCTTAACTGTGTTGGCCTTTATGGGCTTTAAACTATGCTGCATTGGTTTTGGGTATGGGGGAATGGTGGGGATGGGGATGACAATATATATATATATATATGCAAAAATTCAATATTAACATTTGTAGTTGTTTCAAGCTAGTATTATGCACAACCCTTACACTAGTGAATTAAAATCTTAATTAAAATCTCAAACGATTTGAAAAGGGGTTGAGTGAGATTCCATTATTGGCCACTAGACATGAGCTTTAGCTTTAGCAAACTTAAGTGTAACTACTTTAAATTTGTAATAAGGTCCTTGAACAATCTACCAAGGGGAACTATATATTATATATATATATATATATGTATGCAATCATAAAGCATACATGATACATTGTAATTTATTATATTTAAACATTATGATTAAATTTACATCACATTTACTCATGAATGATCACATAATGAAAATAAAACTATTGGAATATCCAAAGCAACCTTTATTATATATCCAAATCTCAAAATCAGCCTTTATTATGTATAATATATGAGGCTGCAAGTACAATAAAGACTATAAGGCTAGAAGAACTATAGAGACAAAAGACTAATTCTCATAAAAAATAGAAGCAGAACAATGCTCAAAAGTGGATGGTGGTGCTGAAGAACATGATGGGCTAATTCCACTTCTAGGCTGGACCTCAATATTCAGGGCAGCAAGAGAGAGATCCAAATCATGACTTTTTACATCCACATCCCATTCTTTAGAAGGACCACTATTGTATTCTAGACCCCTACAAGATGCAAGGCGAAGGTTGGAGTGCACATAAACAAGATCCTTTGCCTTCTGTGAGCCCAACCTATTGCGCTTCACAGAATGAATAAAACCATAAGTGCTCCAATTCCTTTCTACTGATGAAGAGCTTGCCACTTGTGAAAGAATACGAATGGCAAGGTTTTGCAAATGTACACCATTTGCTCCATGACAAATCCGCCACCTAACTGGATTCATGGTGCTTCTGTCTTCCAAAGCTAATATATCTGCATAATCATCTATTCTTGCAGCAAAACTGGCAAATTCTTCGTTTACCTCCCTGTGTAGATGAGAAGGAAACATTCTCATAAGGGCTTTTTTCACCCCATTAGACACCTCTCTATCCTTATGGGGTGCCTTCCTCTTCACATTGCTTTGAGCAATAAGCTCCTCATCATAAAATTTGGGGTTCAAGGCATGTGCTAAAGTGTGCAATGGAGTGTTGAAATTGTTCCACCTATTAACAATGATTCTTGACTAAACCAACAAAATGATCATCAACAAACAAAAGTTGTGGAGACTCTTGCGAAATGATTTCCATAGTTTTCTCAACCATGGAATCCATGCCATCATATACCTCTCCTAAGAAAGGTTGGTTAGTGTCAGCACTTCGAAGAAGCTCAAATGCAGGGGTTTTGAACTTTAGCAAGAAATCTACCTTTCTCCACCAATCCTCATCAAGGCACAATCTACGCACCAAATATCCCTGCTCTGAAACTGCTTGTCTCCACTCAATCCAAAGTTGACTCACCACCATAGAAACTAATGCATGCTTAACCTCAACAAGGCGACGCAACATCAGGAAGTTTGAGGCATATCTTGTGTCAGCAACTTTTAACAACTCCAATTTGGAGTACTCTTGAAATATGGCCTGAGATTGGTGGTGGTTGGTGATGAATTTGACAATCTCCCTTGCTTCCCCTGTGATTTCCTTTATCCATGAAACTTTGTTGTTGATCTCCTCTAAGATCAGATTCAGATTATGGACAACGCATGGTGTCCAAAAGATGTGGTCATACCTCCCCTCAATAATTAAACCTGCAACTTTGCAAATTGGTGCATTATCCGTGATAACTTGCACCACCTTCTTAGGCCCTATTTGTTCAATAGCTTTTATAATAACATCAACATTGAACTGTGCATCTTTTACCTCTTCTTAGCAGTCTTCCACCTTGATAAACATTGCTCCTTTGGAGAAAGTGGCAATGATATTTATCAATGGTTTGCGCCTTGTATCTGTCCATCCATCTGAGACTATGGTAACCCAAGAGCTACTCCAAGAAGAACGAATTGGTGATAAAATATACTCCACAAGCTCCTTCTCATTTTTGAGAAGCTAAGTTTTGACTTTCTCATAGTTGGGCCCCTTGTACCCTTAAGGAGCTTTGTTAATTCCCTTATCATATCTTGCCAGTAAGGAGAGCGAACAACATTGAATGGGATACCACATGCATAAATGCACCTAGCCACTTTGGAATCAGTTTCTTTTCTCGCATGCACATTCACCAATTTAGCAATTCTGCTATCCTGAGCTGAAGGGGATGCCCCTCTGGTATTTTTGGGTGCTGGTTGTTCATGTTGTTGAGTGGCACCGACTCTCCTCTTTCTTGCTTCAACTACAATCCTTGGCTCAATGTTAGATGGAGCTTGAGGAGTAGCTTGAGTAAGCTCATCATGCCTTCTCTTAATAACATCCGCTTCATCTTGCCCTCTCTGGTATTTTTGGGTGCTGGTTGTTCATGTTGTTCAGTGGCACCGACTCTCCTCTTTCTTGCTTCAAGTACAATCCTTGGCTCAATGTTAGATGGAGCTTGAGGAGTAGCTTGAGTAAGCTCATCATGCCTTCTCTAAATAACATCCGCTTCATCTTGCTCTCTTTGATATGCCCTCCTTGCCAATGGATTTGCTGTTTTTGTGCAATCCACAACCCTCTGTCCTCCTCCATGCAAAAGATGTGCCTTTGCTCTTGGGTAGGAGCCCTTGTACGAATTATTGCAAAGATTACATCGCCATTCCCATGAGCCACCACCTTCACATATTTGAAGCTTCTGAACATGCCTCCAAAGAGGATAATATTCAGCCCTTGGGTTGGCCCTAGGGCTTGAACTTGCAGCTGCACTTTGGTTGGAAGCCATTGCTGCAAAAATAAATTAAAAAAACAAATCTGTAAATAAAAAACGATTTTCATATTTTTGGTAGCATAAACCCTCGAAAAATTGAAGAAATAGTAGGAAATAACTAAGAAAATGAATGTTGCTTACCCAAATTAATTTTCTGTAGCTGAAGCTACCCCAAAATGCCAAAAAAGACGAGAAATATGGTTGTAGCTGAGCCAAAAAACCAGGAATGTCGTAGCCGGAAACTCTGCATTCCAAATCTGCTGCTGAAATCTCTTTCTCTTGTTGCTGAAATCTCTTGCTCTTGCTGCTAAATCTCCTTTGCTCATTGTTGAAAACACCCTAGCTGAAACCACTGATCTCTTCCTCTCTTCTCCTTTGCTAAAATCACCAGACTCCAAGAGAAGCGATTTGCTCAATTGTGTGATGAGAGAATGAGGCGAAGGTCACTTTTATAACTTGAGAGAGGCATCTAGAAGCAACTAGAAGAAACTCCACCGTATGGCCTGGAAACTCGTTTCTGGCTGTACTGGCCATGTTTCCTCCTCGAGAAATGGGCCAGTACGGCCGTAAATGAGTTTTTGGGCTGTACCATATGGGTTTCCCCATTTCCGTTTCGTTTCCGTACAGAAACGGACCCTCTGCCCATGTTTCCTGCAACTTAGGTGTAACTATAAATTTGTAATAAGGTCCATGAACAATCTATCAAGGAGAACTGTCTTTATATTAGTTTTTTTCCTCATATTTCTTGTTAATGATGACTATGTTAAACACAAAAGGCATTCCCTTTTCAATAGGTTTTGCAAACTTTTATAGCTGTGTTGAAAACCACTATAAAATAATTTGGTTTTCTAATGATATTAAATTCATATTTCAGATTAAGAAGCGGATTGAATAGGAATTTATTTGAACATTTAGTATTCAATCCAACTATTTGGTTGTTTTCACAATGCTTGGGGTTGGGATGATGGAAGCATTGAACTTGAATGAGTCCTCGAAACCCACATACAATATGTAAAAGTTGAGATGATCGTAAGAAAGAATAAGGAAAATAACCACAAAGATCACCCTTTTAAAACGTTGTATTTTCTGTTTTCTTGACATGGAGGGTGCCTTTTGTAATTTTACCAATGAAAATCCAATATCTAAATCACTAGAAATCCAAAATGAAACCCATCATACAAAACCCATGTTTTGCATTGCAACTTGTACAAAAAATTTAGATTCAATGCATTCCAAAAAAAATGAATGGGAAAAATGATCATATTGTTTAATCATCAATGTCCATGATTGTCAAAATTGAAGCTTTGTGCTTGGATTATCCCTAAAACCTTCCCAAAACATCCTTGAAACCTGCCCAAAAAATCCTTGAAATCTGTGAAAAACACCCCTGAAATCTGTCCAAAATGTCTTGGGGATGACTAGCAAGTCCCCAACTCCCTAATGGAGTACCCAACAGTTTGGGGACGTTTCCGCAGGGTCTAAAAGTCCTTGGAACGCGGGACGCAAGGTATGTGAGTATTTTTTGGGGGACAACTCCTCGTGCAACATAGGCTTAAAATGATTTCAGCACAAGTATGCTTCCTATTTTCTTGAGGGTGTTGATGTCTAATTTGTTGATTTTCTAAGATAAATAAACATTATTGTGAAAACTTCATCTATTGCAGCAATTGGAAATTATTCTCCTAACTGTAAATTAAATTGTGCAATTTATTTGATATGGCAAACAATGAATAAAATCACAACTGCAGTTTTCACCATAAAAATACTTTGGAAAATAAAATATTGGAAACAAAGAAATTCTAGCACACATAAGAATTTTGACACAATTATTTTTGGACAATTGTCCCTGAAAAATCCCAATGTGGGAAAACTGGTTCAGTAGATGAGGGTTTTATTATTATTTTTCAACAACAATTTTGAGTACAATGATTTAGATGCTCTAGTGGCAATCTAATCTAAGGAAAATACTGGCAAAATTATTGTGAGAATTTTCTCTCACCCCACAACTAATTTCTGCCACCAAAACTGCCTCCCTAGCCACACGCTGAGCCTTCTGTGTCACCCTTTGCATAGTGCTTGCGCAGATCCTCTGGGTAATTCGGCCTTCCTCTCACTACCTCTTCACGAGATTGGAATACTTCCACCTAGAATGCTGCTGCTCCCTCTGCCACTTGCTACTCACACTCTGGCTCTATCTTCTTTGCTGATTTTTTGCCTCTAAGAAAATCGAACTACTTGGGCAACTGAGTATTTGCATTGGTGTGTTCTCCATCACCACATCAATCTCTTCTTATAATCCATCGTTGAGCACCAACGACCAAGATTAAAACTTAATCAATGGCTATGATCATCTCTGGATCAATCCGTGTGAGATTCTAGACGTTTCTCACCTTATCTCAATTAATACCGATTAATTAACCATATTCCCTAAGTTTAGACTTAGGAAATATTTAAAAATCGGTTAATAATCTAATTGAGACACTTTTAAGCGGAATTTCCATAAACGATTTCTGGGTTTTGGAGATCTCATGTATTGTAGCCTATCCACCAAATTTTGTGGTTAGAACACATCTGATGCTACAAAAACTAATAGTACCTCTTAGTGAGCAATGTGTTCTAGTGCTGCACATCCTGACACAACACTCTGTCTTTGTATCATCTCCTGTCACACTCCTAATGTCTAACTGCTGTTGCCCACCAACTACTGCACAACTCTGATGTTGCATCTATGCTGTTGTTGACACTGCCATATTGCTGCCAACACTGCATCTGCAATGTAACTCCCTCTCATCTGTTGTTGTTGCAACTAAAAATCTATCCTTGCTTCTGGAACGAGTTTTCCACCATACCCATTTTTTCTCTGAAGTAGACGAACTTAGCTCTCCCTAGAGCATTTGTGAGTATGTTTGCAACCTGCTCTTCTATGGGAACATATTGTAGTTGGATCGCCACATGCTGTACACAATCTCTATGAAATGACACTGTATTCAACTTGTCATGAAACACTGGATTCTCAAAGAGCTTGATGTAACTCTGATTATCACAGTAGACTTTGGTCGCCTCCATCCTCTACCTGAGTAAGATTACTAGCAGCTTTTCGAAGCCATATAGCTTCGTACATAGCTGTGCTTGCTGCCATGTACTCTGCTTCTGCAGAGCTGAGAGCTACTGACTTTTGCTTCCTGCTGCACCATGAAACCATCTTTGATCCAACATTGAAGCAGTACTTGGAGGTACTTTTCTTGTCTACTGAAGTGTCTACCCAATCGGCATCTATGAACCCACATAGTCTAACATCATCTCCTCAGATATCTCAACCCATACTCCACTGTGTCGCAAAAATCTAGCCTACGAAGCAAATATCTGGCCTTGTGTTTGACCAGATACATGAGAGACCCAATAAGTTGTCTATACAAGGTGGGGTTGACATCCTTCTCATCTGATGCATCTATTTTCTTCCAGTTGTTGATCATGGGTGTAGACATGGATCTACAATCTTGCATTCTGAACCTCTTTAGAATATCTGTCGCATATCTTCCTTGCCCAAGGAAGATCTCCCCATCCTTCTGCCACACTTCCAATCTTAGGAAATAGTGCGTCACCCCAAGTCCTTCATATCAAACTTTGCTGCTAGGTTCCTCTTGCAATCCTATATGAGCTATGATGGTCATGTTAGAAAAAGATTATTCACATATAAAACTGGGATAAGTGGCTCACCTCTACCATAAAATAGTAAAGGTTGGTATCTACGTTACTCTTAACAAATCCCATCTGCTGCAAGTAGCTTTCAATCTGACCATATTATGCTTTGGGAGCCCGCTTGTGTCCATATAGGGCTTTATTCAGTTTGCACACGAGTGTGCCCTTCATGAATCTTGAAGCACTCTGGTTGTTCTATGTACACCTATTCCTTTATCACCCTATTCAAAAAATTTGTCTTGACATCCATCTGGTGAATCTGCCATTCCATTTGAGCTGTTAGGGATATAACTGACTGGATAGAGGGGTATCTGGCAACTAGGGCGAAGGTCTCTTCATAATCTATCCCTTCTTTTTCTGTACACCCCTTTGCCATGAACCTAGCCTTATACTTTTCCACATTGTTTTCTGCAACACACCTAATCTTGTAGATCCATCTAGAATCTACAATTGACCTGTCTTCAGGCCCTGGCACCACCTCCCAAACATCATTTGTCATGATAGAGCTATACTCTTCTACCATGGCGTCTACCCACACTTGATGCTGTGCAGCCTCCTAAAAGCTGGAAGGCTTTGCAACTTGAGAAACCAATGCTTGGTACCTGTCAGGCTATCTGCTGTCTTTTGTTCGTCCTAGGAGTTCCAATAAACTCCTTTACATCTCTCAATGTCTGATGGACGTCTCTGTTGGCTCGACCACTAGTGGTGTGAGGTTCAACCAGCTCCTCCTCATCATGTCTTTGCTGCTTCGTCTACTAGGAACACCACGACTCTCCTGCACCTGAGGAAATGTTGGTACTAGTCATTGTACTCAATGCATGTGACTGTCGTCTTGCTGGTCCCACTGGCTACCCCTGCTGTTGGACCAAAGGAGCTTCTGCTGACTGATTTTGATCACCTGCAAGCATCTCACGAGATCTCCTAAAGGCTCGGTCCTCCATGAACTTCACGTCTCGTCTCACCACAATCTTCGTACTACTAGGAATGTAGATCTTGTATGCCTTTGAGGTTTTGCTATACCCAATGAGAAACCCCTTCTTTGCAGTCTGATCCAATTTGGCACACTTTTCGTCTGGCATGTGGCAATAAGCAACGTTGCTAAAGATCCTGAGTGACTAACTTCTGGCTTCTACCCTGTGAAGACCCCTTCTGGCATTTTTTCCCCAAAGCTCTATGAGGAGTCTTGTTCTAGATATACACTATCGTGTTACATGCTTTTGTCCATAGAAATCTTGGCAAATCTTGGTCATATAACATAGTCTTTGTAGGCCCAACTATGTTTTGTTTTTTCGCTCTGCTACCCCATTTTGTTGGATTATACGGGGTTGTCCATACTCTTCTGATGCCTTCCTTCGCACAAAAATTTGTGAAGTCCTTATCAATATATTCTCCACCATTATTTGAGCGAAGCACCTTGATCTTCTTCCCTATCGCATTTTCCATGAGAGCTTTAAACTCTTTAAAGTGATCGAAGACCTCATCTTTGGTCTTTAAGAAGTAGATCCAGGTCTTCCTAGAATGGTCATCAATAAAGGTGACAAAGTATTCAACACCACTGAGAGCTCTAGTGGACATTGGGCCACAAATATCTGAATGTATAAGTCCTAACACGTCTTCTGCTCTGCTGTCACTTTTTGGGAATGCTGCCTTAACATACTTCCCATGTACGCATCCTCTGCACATATCATCGTGTTCCGTGCCAAGTTCTGGAACCCTTGTAACTGCTTCCTTGAGCATCGTGAGTGCTCCATGGTGTAGATGTCCCATTCTCTTCTGCCATAACTCATTCAGATCCTTCCCACTGCTATTGTCACTGCCTATTAGTGCCATTGGAGAGTCGATCTGCAACCTGTACAATCTGTTGCTTAAAACTCCAATCTGTCTTAACTTCTTCCAGCTTGAGTGTTTAATAAACACTCTCTTCCCTACGAAGTGGATATCATCTCCTTTATTCTGTAGTTGGGACACTGATATAAGGTTCATATCCAATCCTGGCACATGTAGTACATTTGTAGTGTTGGTGCTTGCTCCTAACTCCCTTTTAAAATCAATGGTGGCTCTCCCGACTGGAGTACACTTAGTTTTGTTTCCCATTGTGATCTGGAAGTTCATCTGCTCCTCCTTGTAGCTAGAGACATAATCTCTAACCCCTGTCATATGGGATGATGTTCCACTGTCTAGATATTAGACACCCTGTGAAGTTGACCCTGATAAGCAAGCAAATTCATCCTCCAATCAGAAGATAACTCTGAAGCTCCCTGTTTGTTGTTCCTCTTTCGCTCCCGATGTTGATTTTGTTTCCAACCTGCAGCAAAACCCTTTGCGTCCAACCAGGAATTTGTTCAGCGAAAATTTGAGCTGCAACTGCTCCCTTTGCTTGCTGGAATCACTGGCCTGGGAAATTTGAAATTTTTTCTGCCTCCTGCACTGAAAAATCAAACTTCCTCAAGCAACTTGGCCTGCCTTGCAATGAATTGTGCTGTCTCAAGAATTTCGGTTTGCTGCTTCTCCTGAGCAGCAAAAATTCTTTCCTTTCGCTTTTGAGCTTCCGGTTGATCTCTTATGCTTTGATACCATGTGAAAATTTCATCTATTGTAGCAACTGCAAAATTATTCTCTTAACTGTAAATTGAACTGTATAGTTTATTTGCTTATGACAAACAATAAATAAAATCACAATTGCAATTTTCACCATAAAAATATTGCGGAAAATAAAATATTGAAAACTGAGAAATTCTAGCACACAAGAATTTTGACACAGTTATTTTTGGACAATTGTCCCCGGAAAAACCTAATGTGGGAAAACCGGTGCAACAGATGAGGGTTTTATTATTATTCTTTAGTGACAATTCTTAGTACAATGATTTAGATGCTCTACTGACAATCTAATTTAAGGAAAATACTAGCAAAATTATTGTGAGAATTTTCTCTCACCCCACAACTAATTTCTGCCACTGAAACTGCCTCCCTAGCCAAACGTTGAGCCTTCTGCATATTTGTGTATAAATGGTTTGGATTCATATGGATGCACAATGCACATGAATATATATGTTTTTCTTTAAAATATGAATATTTTATTTATTTTTGGTAAACCATTTTTTTTGCCTGGTTTTTTACTGGTTCCGTCCGGTTGCCGGTCCACAAGGTTTTTCAGTTCAATCACTGGTTCAGTTCTGATAACATTGGTTGTATTTTTCACAATACACACCCAATGTTGATGTTAACATGCGCACACACAATTTTAATCGATTTTAAAGAACAGTGCATTGCTTTGTTTGTTAGCACACTTTGTGTTAAAATTTCTTTAGGGAAAGGTACCAGGGTCAAACCCGCGGGCCTCCTCGATAGAAGTTTGTTGCACCGAACCACCATTCAACATAAAGTTGATCTGTTTGTTTTGGGAAAGAAGCGCGCACGCTGCTGCTGAACGCCTGTAGGTTGCCGCCGACAAGCTCTTGGACGCTGCCATGAGCGGTCCCGGGGGTGGGGAATCTGCTCCCACCCCTCCTCAATCCTCTGCAGATGCCTTCAGAAGGCTGTTAACACAGAAAGGGAAGCAGCATCAACACATTGAAATCCCAAAATTCATTAAAAAGCTTGACGAAATTCCAGAGATAGCTCTCCTAGAGGAGCAATCGATTAAAATAGCTCTTGCGTTGTCTGACAGAGGCCTGGTAGGGCAGTTTATGGGCCGATGGCCGTCCACTAAGACCACAGACGATTGGATACAACGAAATTGGAGACCGCAGCTGGAAAATAATGTGATTTGTTATGCTGTAGGGCGAGGCTATTTCATTTTTGAATTTACCACCAAGGAAGATCGCGACCTGGTTTTCAGAAACGGGCCGTACTTTATGGGAAATCAAGGACTGTATCTCAATAAATGGAGTCCTGATTTTGATCCATCTGTTGATGTCCCCAAGGAGGCGCCGGTCTGGGTCCGTTTACCCAATCTCCCTCTTCACTATTGGAGCTATCAATCTCTGCAGAAGATCGGTAATGGGTTGGGTCGATTTATCGACAAAGCTGATCACAAGGGTCAATATACTTGTGCTAGAATCTGCGTAGAAGTTGATCTGGAAGCCGGGCTACCAGAAGCGATTAAACTCAAAGTTGGAGAATGGCAGCACTACCAGAAGTTGGACTACGAGCAATTGCCTTTCAAATGTCGAACTTGTCATGAGCATGGACACTTCCAGAGAAACTGCCCAAAAGCCCCATCAGGGAACACAGTTGAAGAAGAAGGTTGGAAAGAAATCAGAAAGGGAAAAGCTATCCCAAAACCCTCCGGACAGAAAACTTCCGCCCCATTGGGAAATCCTCACATCAACCCAAAAGTCGTTGCTGCCAAAGTCGGATCTCCATCTGGAGAAAAGATGGGTGATAAGGAGAACCAAGAAGAAACCGGAAATATGGAGAAACAAGGAAAAACAAATGCAGTAGAATCAACAGTTCCCACACCAGAGGAGTGTCAGAGAGGAAACGAAGGCAATGAAGATCACATTAGCCTAGGCTCAGACTCTGAAGGCGATTCAGAAGAGAGAGATTCTGAATCTGACAATTCGTTGGCCACTCCAATCAAGACGACTAGAGGGCGGAAATCCAAGAAGAAACAGAGGGAGGAAGAAACTTACAAAGATGTCCTCCAGGGATCCCAAAAAACTCTCAAATCAATGATGAATACCAGATCTGGACGCAAAAGCAACAAGGCTCCAATGGGAGCCTCCTCTCCCCACAAAAGTAAATAATGAAATACGTCTCCTGGAACTGCAGAGGTTTAGGCAGCAGGTCGAAAGAGGAAGCCCTGAAAGATTTAGTGAGAATATACTCGCCTGAAATCCTCCTAATCCAGGAGACAAAGCTGGAGGATCTTTCCCTCCTCAAATCTAGTAAAATTTTTTGGAACAAAGGCCATGGAAAAGCGGTTAGTGCAAGAGGTGCCTCTGGTGGAATAGCCACCTTCTGGAACAGCACCATATATGACTTTATTCAAGAAAAAAGCAGCCCTCACTGGCTCTTCACTCAGCTCCTTCACAAGGGTTCTGGTCAGCAAGTAAGTATGTTTAATGTTTATGCTCCTGTTTTGTCAAGTGAGAAAAAAATCTGCTGGAATTCGCTTCATACATTTCTTTTAGAGCAAAACCCCGAGAATATCATAATAGCAGGTGACCTTAATGTCACCCTTGATATTGATGAGAAAAAGGGAGGTTCCATTGTCAGGGATCCTGCCAGAGAATGGGTTGAAGACATAATGCTGGGCTGGGACCTGGAGGATATTAAACCTTCTTCAGGAAAATACACTTGGTCCAATAAAAGAACAGGCCCCAATCATATTGCTGCCCGTCTGGACAGATTTCTTGTCCATTCTTCCTTCCTAACCAGCGGTCTTATGGCATCCTCTAAAATTCTCCCAAATCTCACCTCTGATCATAAGCCAATTCTTCTCGAGCTTTCTCTCGACTGCAATCTTGGCCCCATCCCTTTCCGGTTCAGCCCTTTGTGGATCCAGCAAGAAGGCTTTCAAGAGGTGGTCTCCGACTCTTGGAATAGGCCCGTCCATGGCTCTCCTTTCTTTGTGTGGGAAGAGAAAATCAGGATTCTAAAAAGAAATCTAAAAGACTGGGCTAAAAGACTGCAAACCCCCACATCCAAAAGAAAAGAAAATACAAATAGGCTTGCTGCTCATCAAATAGAAATGGAGCAAAACCCTGTTTCTCAAGGTATGCTACTAAAAGAAGTTGAGCTCCAAAAAGAGGTTCATAGATCAAGCAGGGAGGAGGAAGAGTTTTGGCGGCAGAAGTCTAGGATGCTCTGGTTGAAATCCGGCGATAAGAACACCAGTTTCTTTCATAAGCAAGCGGAAGCCCGAAAGAACTTCAAATCAGTCTCAGAGATCCAACACCAGAATACTGTGATCAAGGATTTCGAAGGCATCAAGAGAGCTGCATACTCCTTCTTCCAAGACCTGTATTCAGCTCCTGAAGATCCAAATATTGATCCCCACTCTTATCCGTTCAATTTAATTCCCAATTGTATCAAGGAATCGGATAACGATATGCTGACAGCCCCGATCAGTATGGAAGAGCTTGAGGAGGCACTGAATAATATGGAGCCCGATAAAGCCCCAGGGCCAGATGGGTTCTCTGTCAGGTTCTTTCTGACTTGCTGGTCAACAATCAAAAAAGATCTTCTGAGGATGGTCAGAAAATCCCAGAATTGTGTAAAGATAGGTGGTGGCATCAACTCAGCCTTCCTAGCTCTTATCCCAAAAGAGAAAGGCGCCTCTGACTTTAGTAGATTTAGGCCAATATCTTTGTGTAATTCCAGCTATAAACTGGTCTCCAAAATAATAGCCAACAGGCTGAAAAACATCTTGCCAGACATCATCCCTGAAAATCAAGGCGGATTCATAAAAGGCAGAAAGATTTTGGATAATATTGTGCTGGTCCAAGAAGCCGTCCACTCTAGTTGCCAAAGAAAGGAGAAAGGCATGGTGATTAAGCTCGATTTGGCTAACGCATTTGACAGGGTGAGACATGAATTTCTGTTTGCTGTGATGAAGAAGCTAGGCTTTTCAACAAATTTCATCAACTGGGTGAAAGCCTGTATTGCCTCGCCTTGGATTGCGCCCTTGGTTAATGGCCGTTCTACTGATTTCTTCCAAGCTTCTAGGGGCCTGAGACAGGGATGCCCTTTGTCTCCGCTCCTATATGTTGTCCAAGCCTCGGTGTTAAGTTTCCAACTAGATCATAATCAGCAAATTCAAACTCTTCCTGGCCTCAGAACTACTCACAAGGTGAAAGACATTAATCATGCCCAATTTGCTGACGACACTCTGCTGCTTGGAGGAGCCAGCTTGTTTTCTGCCAGGCATTTCAAGAGGGAACTGGACATTTACAGGCTGATCTCGGGCAGCAAAATCAATTACAGAAAATGCTCCATCTATGGCTGGAACTGCACGACTAAAGAACTGTCTGACATAGCAATACTGTTAGAAATGGAAGGAAACCGAAACTGGGAGTCATTTAAATATCTCGGGATACCAATCTTCAAAACTAAGCCTAAAGTTGCTCACTGGCTGCCGCTGCTTGACAAAATAAAGAACAGAATCCAAGCCTGGGGTGCCTCATGGTTGAACAATGCAGGGAAGCTCATCCTCATGAAATCGGTCCTAATAAGCATGCCTCTATTCCAAAACTCAATCCTCCTTGCCCCAAAAACCTTTCTTAGTAAGTTAGATAGCCTGTTGAGAAGATTTCTGTGGGAAGGTGGGAATAACAATGACAGAAGAATCCATTTAGTAGCTGGGAAATTCTCAAGAGTCCATTTCAGGAAGGAGGCCTCCAGCTGCGCAATTTGGCTGCTCAAAATTTTGCTTTGGGAGCCAAGATCCTATGGAATTTAGTCTCTGGAAAAACTAGCTGGAGTAAAAGAGTTATTTGGAAGAAATACTTCCATGGGCAGCGATTGAGATGCCTGGATAATACCCCAAGAACTCTAAAAGGTTCACCAATATTCAATCTTTGCAATGCTGCAAGGGAGCAATTCAGCCAACTCCTATATTGGATCCCTGGCAATGGAAGGAAAATCAATATGTGGGATGATTCGATCTTGGGTGACCAGCCAATGAAGCAGGTGAATGGTCTTGCAAACATTAAAGATTGGCTTCAGTCTCGTAATCTGCACACATTGTGTGACATTTCAAACTGGAAAGAAGCTCCTGACAGAACCTGGGATGGGTGGAATCTGGGGGAGGTCCCCATAATGCTGCAGAGGGAAGCCTCTTTACTTCTAGATATGCTTCAAGGAAAATCTCCTTCAAAAGCCAATGCTAAAGACAAAAGAGGCTGGGGGTCCATATCTGGTCAATATACTGTTGCTGAAGGTTACAAAAGAATTATGGCTGCTCCCCATGTTCCTCCAAATCCGGCCCAATGGAAATTTATATGGGACCTTCCAGCGCTACCAAAAATAGACTTCTTTTGTTGGACCGTGGCACATCAAAGCATCCTCACCAGAGATAATTTGAGAAGAAGAGGAATGGAAGGACCTTCCAGATGTCCCCTCTGTAGATCTGATGAAGAAACTACCAATCACCTGTTGCTGCTATGCCCCTTTGCCCAAGAAGTCTGGAGGGGGGTGCTACTGTTAGAGCCCACTATCCTCGTTCTCCCAGAAAACATTCCTGCCGTGTTCAGAACTTGGGCCAGCTTATCTCCCTTCTGTCTTAAAAACAAAAGTCTTTTCAAAACCAGCTGGATGTGGATCCCTAAGTTTATTTGTTGGAAATTGTGGTTGGAAAGAAACAACAGAATTTTTCGAGAAGAAAGTTGCACTACAGTAAGAGTTATCTCTAAAATAAAGGCTTTGTTGGGAGAGGCTCTGGAAGCCAACGCTACATCAAGGAATGAAACAAGATTGCTCATAGAAGAAGAGAATTGGTTTAAAGAATTAGTTCCAAAGCTAAAGGAAAGGCCCCCTCAATCTGTCCCCGTTCATTCCAGCTGGGAGATCAGGCTGGAAGAACAAGAATTTATCAAGTGGAGATCGGCCTTGGAAGAGCATTGTTTATTCTTCGATGGGGCTTCTAAAGGAAACCCTGGGGTCGCTGGCAGTGGGGGAGTTCTATTGAGCCTTGGAGGCTTTCCGGAACTGAGATTCCATTGGGGTCTAGGAATTGAAACTAACAACAGAGCGGAGGCTCTGGCATTGTGGCAAGGGCTGACACAGGCGATCAAAAGAAATATCCTTTCTCTCGCAGTCTTCAGAGACTCAAGACTCATCATCCAGGCCATGCTTTGTCTTAAGAACTCTCACCAGATTCAGTTAGCCTCTATCATTAGGAAAATCAGACTTCTGCTCCCTAAATTCAACAAAATATCTTTCTTTCATATCTTAAGGAACCTCAACTCCCTAGCCGATAATGAGGCCAACCTTGGTGTCCTCTGCTCTCGAAGATCCCTGGTAATAAACTCAACTGAATCATCTGGCTCAATACCTTAAATTTCCAGCTCGACCCTCCATTCCTATTTGAAAGAGGAGCTCTCTGTTAAATCAATTTTATAACCAGTCCACCCAAAGCTGAATCCAGATTCCGAGTATGCTCTCTGTTATTTGATATGTCTCTGTCTCCCCAGCGAATTTAAAGATTCCAAATGGGCGTATCCAAGCTCAGTTTCGATTTTCCTCTGTCTATCCCTTTTGCCGGATTGGACCAGAAATTTCAAGTCGGTCTTCCCCGGGAAACAGCATCTGCGAATCCTCCCATTCTCTGTTGGCAATATCAGTTGTGGAAATCTTCCCTTCATTCTGCGGTCACCAGTCTTGTGCCAAGGAAGTCTGCTGGAACAGCTCATCACAGATTCGCAGGCAGCCCATCTGAAGCGAAAATCGATATACAGTCAGCTCATGATCCGCTTGAAGACTTTGCAGGAGGCGCCATCTCATCTACAGCCTTCAACACGCAGAAGTAGTTTATCTCTTCAGCTCAGAACCTTGATTTGACCTGCATTTCTGTCGGATTGGATCAGCATTTTCACATATTCCCCTGTTCTCTGTAATGGACTCTTCAGACTTGTAAAGCATGCGGTAGCTGGTTTACCGCCCATTTCAATATAACCGATATTGTCCAAAAAAAAACATGCGCACACACAATGTGGAAGAGTAGTATTATTGTGAAATGAAATCCCAACACAGGTATATACCACTGTAGAGATAGCTTGTAACATCACATAGATAACAATCAGAAATCAAAGATGACCCATAAAGCATGACATCAAAACAGCTGTACCAGTGAGTGAAGATTTTATCACACCAACCTGGATACTTGCACCTCAAAGCCATCTTCCGGGTTGGTAAAGATTCTGGCATAGAAAAGAGTCACGAGTAAAGCACTCGGGCATCAAGTGCTGCCAAATGTTGAAAACCTGTAGTGCTATATCTTTCCAAATCTGCCTATGTGCGATGTGAGAGGCTTTAGGACAGAGAGTATTGATGATGGATGGCAGGGTCCAAGGTCTGCAGGTTTCCAAGATGAGCTGGAATGGGATCCTCCTCTCTTAGGAAAGAGATGAAAAATCTGCCTATGTGCGATGTCAGAGGCAAGGACAGAGTATTGATGATGGACGGCAGGGTTCAAGCTCTGCAGGTTTCCAAGATGAGCTGGAATGGGATCCTCCTCTCTTAGGAAAGAGATGAAAAAGAGATCTTATGGTTTGGTCACCTTGGGAAAATTTGTAGAACATTTTAACCGATTTGTTTGTTTTTTTTATATTTCAAAATGAATGTGAACCATCATAGTATCATAGGTTTGGAAACTGCTGTAAGAAGTTGAAAGAAAGTTTGGAGAGGGGAATTCGATAGCCAAGGGAAAATGCCAAAAGAGAAGAAATTGTGGGAGGGTGAGGGAGAGGGTAGAGTTGAGTAGTAGGAAAAGAAGACGGAACCTTGCCACTATGAAACTGTTGCATGGACAAGGTCTTTGAGCAAAGATTGCCCCCTGAAATTAGACAGTACTTGGAGAAATGGAGAATCTGGGTACACTGCAAGGGAGAAGGATCATTTATATATGGCTGCACTACCGAATAATAAGGCTTAGCAAACACTGACAGGGTGGGTCATAACAGTGTACAAATACAATGGACATTGTATGATTACAAGTGGCTACGATAGTCTTGAAGACACTGGTGTATGGGCATATGTGCAAATGTAATGATTGAGTATAGAAGCTGCTAAGGAGGATCAAAGAGAGGTTAGGAAGGTTTGAAGAACATCTTCAGAATCTGGTGAGATCAGTTTAGATGGAAATGGGACTGCTCAAAGGTGCAGTCTTGCAAGCAGTGGTTAAAAGGAATAGCTTCTCCAGAAGAAGTGAGGACTTAGTAGCATACTGAGAACTGGGACCAGCAATAGGAGTACCTCCCATAGCACCAGTCACAGGAAATGAATGATGCAATGGCGGATTTGTGTTTTCTATATTGTTTATAACTTAGACTTTTGTGTTTTCAAACTTTAAAACAGTAGCAAAACAGAGGAATTCTATGAAGGAATGCTGGCATTTTATATAAAAACAAGTTTGAACTGAGCGAGTAGATAAGCTGATTAACTGGAAAATCTTTAAATCAGTCATGAATTTCAGACTGTAAATGCTAGATGATCACTGGATTAGCTGAGAAAATCTAGGAGACTGTAAATTTTTGGAGCAATTATCTTTTATAACAAAATATAATGTTATTGCTTATTGCTTTTGGAGTAAAAACTGTGGCCAGAATTTTGGGTCGTTTTGGGTGGACACTTCACTCATCCTCAGAGACCAAACCAATGCATAGTGATAAGAAAAGAGAGCATGGAGATATTTAAACATGAAAGGGTCTATCAATGGTAGAAAAATGACCCTTCTTAACTCCAAGGAATAAGGATCAAACCAATGCATAGTGATAAGAAAAGAGAGCATGGAGATATTTAAACATGAAAGGGTCTATCAATGGTAGAAAAAGGACCCTTCCTAACTCCAAGGAATAAGGATCAACTCAAATTAATAAAGGGCCACATTTACAATTAAGTAAGAAGTGGGTTAAAAAAGGGGGTTAAAATAATCATAAGTTAAATAAAAATAATTAATTTGCTAATATCATAAATAAAATTATTAGAATATTATCATTTGATGCCTCATAGTCTTAGGTTTGTTTCTTAATTCTTGGTTATGTTGGCTTCTAAATTTTTTAATATTTAAATCCTCTGTAAATTTCTTTTAATCTTATAATTATCTTAAATTTCCCTTTTTAAACTCTAGTTTAATTTTCTTAACGATTTCACTTTCGTTTCTTTGTCCCGGATTGTCTATTAATTTTATTTTAACCTTTTTAACGTATTATTTTTTAACCTATTTCTTACTTTCCTCTAAATCTGGCCCTTTATTAATCGGAGTTGATCCTAATTAATTAATTTATTAATATCATATTTTTTATATTAATTGGAGTTGGACCCTAATTAATTTATTTATTAATATCATATTTTTTTATAGTATTATCACTTTATGCCTCGTATTCTTAGGTTTGCTTCTTAAATTCATGGTTGTTTTTAATTGTAATTTTTTTTTTCAGTAGGAAAAAACTGCCTGTTTTGTATTATATTAAAACAGTACATATATATGATAACATAAACAGCATCATAGTCCTGATAGTATATCCGTTATCTGACTAATCAGGAAACTAAATATATGCTCCTATTAACAGCATCTGCCATTATCTAGATATTTCTCAGATTCTCAGGATGAGCCAGAGAAAACAAAATACACATTTTCTAGAATTTGCTCCATATACAGTAGCCTATCAATGTATTTTTTGTACAAGACCATATACAAAAGAGTAATACAAAGAATTTCTTCTAATCTTCTAATGGCCTTTAATTTCCCACGCTTCTAACCTATGTTATAAATTTCATTACGATTTCACTTTTTTTTCTTTGCTCTGGATCGTCTATTAACTTTTATTTTAACTGCTCCTTCTAATAACTTATTGTTATTTTAATCCCCGTTTTGAACCTATTTCTTGCTTCCCTGTAAATCTGGCACTTTAAAATGAGTTGACCCTTTTTCCTTGGAATTGACCTTTAATTAATTAATTATTTTATTATCAATCCACTCTTAAAGAGAACGGCCCTTTTTCTACCATTGATAGAGCCTTTCATGTTTAAATATCTCCATGCTCTCTTTCCCGTATCATTATGCTTTGGTTTTTGGTTTGGTCTGCGAGGATGGGTGGAGTGTCCACGGAAAAGTTGGACAGATCCAAAAATACTGGTCATATAGTATTTACTCCAAAAGCAATAAGCAATATGTTTTTGAACTGTGAAAATCTATATGCTCGGAAATACAATGTTTTTATTGCCTACTAAAAGAAGAAACATATTCTCCAAATTCTGTGGACACTTCTGGTGTAACATAATCTATATAGGAAGAATCCTTTTTCTCTTGATTAAAGGTTTGTTTGTGTTACATAATATCTGGAGTCTGGACTTAAGTGAGATTTTTCTTAAGAATTCCATAGCTAAAATAAGCAACGCAGATTTTTCTTTAGAAATTGGATTATGTGTTTTCTATGGAGGATTTTATATTGAAGGGAATCACTTCTAACTAAATCACATTATAGTTGTAAGCTCATATATTTCAACAGTATCTTATTATTCTTTCCTTCTTTTTTATCGGAAATAAAGGGCTATATATAAGTCAGTTCTGTTAATTATTTTTTCAAACACACTTATTTTTTTTGCTCTCAGAATTCTGTTTGTGGTTGTCATCACTCAATAACCCTTGCAATGCGAGTTGGTTTCCTTTTTGTTGCTTGTAATGCTATAGTGAAGAATTATATTTGATAATATATTTTTTAATAAATTTCAATATGCATCTGTTACTGCACTGAACTTCAACTTCATCAAGTCCGAAATGCTCCCCTTTTCCAAAACAGAAGGAAGTTGGGATCTTTGTTGGATGGTGTTCAATGTTGTTGGAGCTGAATCACAGTGATAATCTTTAAGATTCATATTCAATATAATATCCTAGGCTACAAAAGAATCTTATTTGAGATGGATACGTGTAAGCAGAATATTCAAGGTTGTATGTATCATCATTTCATTTGTAGGCATTTTCATTGCTACTTGCTACGATTCTTCGAGCTATGGTGTCAACGAGGAGACCTGCTTACGACAGTGATGATGACGACGACTACATTGCCTCAAGAGCCAACAGTCACCAACCTTTATTAAGTGAAGGATCTGAAACTCTCTCAGGTCCTCTTACAGGCAAGAACAAATCTAAGAGCAGAGATGCTTGGAGCAGACGAATGCGTGAGAAGGTAATTACTCTTGCTTGTACATAACTCCTTGCCAATGTTTGAGATAGAAAGAACTCTAATCCCATGCTTTCCTTTATGCAGTATGCGTTGAATCCGAATGAGTTCACTTATAATCCAACTGAACCAAGCATTACAGATCAAAACACAGAATGTCGATGTGCAATTATGTAGAACTCGGGTTTAACTGCTTTTTTTATTAACCCTACGCTTTGGGAATGCAACTAGCTGTACGGTTAAGAGGCTGCCCAAATAGAACTATCATTTGTAAATGTAGCTAGGCATGAAAGTTCTGTAACATAGTTTTGCTAGTGATAGGATGGAATATTTTCCATGTATTTTCTCTTCAACATTTCTTTCTGATGAGAACTTATCCTAAGGTTTTAGCTCGTTGGACTTCGTAATCAGAGGCTAAGTGCTTGTGCTGTTTAAGTTTTGGCTATATATAAATTTAGAAGGCAAAGTTCTGGTGCTTGTTAAATATTCAATTGAGCAATAAAGGAGGGTTTTCTTTTTAAGATGATTCTTTGTTGATATTTTTTTAGTTATATGTGAGTATGAATGGAACTGGTAAACGACAAGCAAAGCAAATAGTTGAAGGCGCAGCATTTTTTCAATTTCTGTACAACTGCCAGGAGATGTAAGCTGAATAGAAATTTTAATTCCTAAAAAATAAGCCTTTAGTGAGGCTATGTACTTGTTACTGAATTTGAATTCCTGAATAATAAGCCGTTATTGAGGCTATGTACTCGTTACTCAACTATGGCGTCTCATAAGTATGAATAGAGCTGATAAATCTCAAGCAAAGCAAATCGTTTCAAGTAGGAGCACTCTGTTATTCTTGTAGTTCTGTCAGGAGATAAAGGTGGACAGAAATTTGAACTCCTACACAGTTAGCATTCTGTTATTTTTGTTGTACTGTCAGGAGATGAAAGTTGGACAGAAAGTCCAATTTCTAAACAATAAGTTGCGAATGAGGCTATATACTCATTACTTGACTATGTTGCTAAGTCTCACATATTAAAAGTCAGTGGCCGAAGGCAGAAGCGTTCATTACATATGGCTTCTATCACCTGTAATGTGCAGTTTAGATATTACGAGGGTCAGGCATAAAATGTGTGCATTCAATTGATTGTACTGTTGCAAACTTCTCTAAGCATCTTGGACTTGAAAGTACTATGGGAAAATTCTCCAAACGTTTGGAAATATTGATGCTAGTGGGATCATTTGAATGCATACATATACATTTTTTATGAGCCAATCAGTACCAATGCACCTCATTTTTTGTGACGAAAACTATTGCAAAACCTAGCTTAAGCACACAATTTATGCGGACCTAGCATGGCAGATGAATCTGTGGTTTAAATGAAAATGAGTTTTACAGAAGGCATAGAATGCAGTCATGTGGATGAGCTGAGCTAAATTTCACATCTGATTTGATAATAATGAACCCATAGGAATAAAAGCCACGAAAATGGACAGAACTCTAAAAAACTCATTATCATATGAGGGTGAGGATGATCTCTGAATTTGCCCACTTTGTTAAGATGTCTCTCTTATATTCAAGGGATCATTGATTATATTTCAAAGATATTTAATTCAAAGATATTTTTGAAAAGAATATTCAAGGGATCATTGATTATATTTCAAAGATATTTTTTAAAAGAATATTAAGATTCTCTTGGAGGGTCCCCAAAACACTCTAAAATAATCATTCAGATTTGGTAAAGGTAAAAAGGAAGCTATGTATGTTTAGCCCTAGAATTTATCAAATTCCATGTGCTTGCGGCAAATCACGGAAAACCATACATAGGATAAACTAGGAGATATTCTAAAATAATCATTCAGATTTGGTAGAGGCAAAACGGAACCTATGTATGTTGAGCCCTAGAATTGATCAAATTCCATGTGCTTGCGGCAAATCACGGAAAACCATAACATAGGATAAACGAGGAGATACTTTAAAGTCTGCCTTAAAGAGCACGTGGTCGACAGTTATCATAATCAAATCTTAAAATCGGTCATTGTTGAACTTCACCACAAGTCCAAAACACTTCTCATAATCAAATCTTAAAAGCGGTCATTGTTGAACTTTACCTCAATTCCAAAACACTTACACTTGATATAAGGACAAAACAATGACAAACTGGCATTGTTGAACTTTCTCACACTTCCAAACACTTGACACTCGATCTAAGGCCAAAAAAACTTTCTGACAATTCCACACTACTTTCTCACAATTCCAAAACACTTGACACTTGGTCTAAGGACAAAACAAACTGTCATTGTTGAACTCAACAATTCGAAACACTTGACTGTCATTGTTGAACTCAACAATTCGAAACACTTTACACTTGATCTGAGACACTTGACACACTTGACACTTGATCTGAGGATAAAACAAACTCAATGTTTGGTCATAGATTTCGTACAGTGATGTGTGGTTTGACGGTAGGTCCACTTGGGCAAAGCCCAGGAGACCGAAGTTCAAATCTCATGGAGTACAGTGACCTGTTATGGTGGCGGCTAGAGGGGCGGATTCCCCTCCCGATGAGTCTGCTCTTGCTAAAATCATAGGATCTTAGTATACCCGACTTACAGGTGGTTGGTTATACTCTTGGTGTTATAGTGGCAGCTATGAGGTTTGATCTTGGGTCTCCCCTGGATTAGGCCTGATAGTTACCGATTCACCATGTGTTAAAAAAAAAAATGTTTTGTCATAGATTTTATCAAATCTTATGTTCTTGCGGCAAATCATACATAAGTCAAATATGTCAAATCTGGAGATATTTAAAGGTCATAGATTTGATATAAGCCAAATAAGTCAAATTTGGAGATATTTTAAAGCTTGCTTTAAAGGTCATAGATTTTATCAAATCTTATGTTCTTGTGGTAAATCATACATAAGCCAAATTTAGAAATATTTTAAAGTCTGCTTTAAAGAGCAAATGGTCAACGGTCAACAATTATTATAGTCAAATCTTAAAATGGGTTAAACACCTCCACAATTCTCTGAACATTTAATTTGCTTCCACAACCAAAAACCAAAATTCTAATCTGCTTCCACAAAACCAAAATTCTAGCCTCTACCCTAACCAAATTCTAGCCTCTACCCTAACCAAAATTCGGAATTCTATCCCTTCTACTCTTTGCTTTTTATTAAAAAAACACTTCGAAGCATCCCAATAATAAGCCAATATTTCATGATGGTGAAATTAATTCTACTTTATTTATTTCCTTTCACTTTAATAAAAGCTTGAATTTAATCACTTATTTGAAATCTTTCTATCTTTTAAATCTAATCCAAAGTAGTTAATAATTTTGTATTGCTCTTGATTTTTATACCTTATTTTAACTTGACTTTTTTAATATTCTTTTGCAACCTTAATAAAACTAATATTCCCAAATTTAATATGAATATTATTTCTTGCTCTTAACCCTTATTCATCTATTTAGTTGTTAATTTTATTTTACAATCTTCATTATTATATATAATATTTTCATACTTTTATTATTATTATTATTATTATTATTATAATTTAATATTCATTATATTATATATAATATTTTCCAACTTTATTATACTAATTATAATTTAATATTCTAACTCTTTTTTTGGACGCATGGTTGGAATTTTGAGTCCAACCCTAATTATTTTGTTCATCTTATTCATTCTAACCTTTCTCAAATGGTTGTTTCTTCCTTATTTTTTAATAGATAATTATTATTTTATAGACTATAATTTTCAAAATGTTTAATATTTATGACCGACCTTCCTTTTTATTTTTATTGTAGCTTTATATCTTTGAAATGGGTATTTATTGTCTAATAGATAATTATTATTTTATAGACTAATTTTCAAAATGTTTAATATTTACGATCCTACTTCCTTTTTATTATTATTGTAGCTTTGTATCCTTGAATATGGGTATTTATTTTCTAATACATAATTATAATTTTATAGACTATAACTTTCAAAATGTTTAATATTTACGATCCTACTTCCTTTTTATTATTATTGTAGCTTTGTATCCTTGAATATGGGTATTTATTTTCTAATACATAATTATTATTTTATAGACTATAATTTTCAAAATGTTTAATATTTATGATCCTACTTCCTTTTTATTATTATTGTAGCTTTGTATCCTTGAATATGGGTATTTATTTTCTAATAGATAATTATTATTTTATAGACAATAATTTTCAAAATGTTTAATATTTACGATCCTACTTCGTTTTTATTATTATTGTAGCTTTGTATCCTTGAATATGGGTAGGGTATTCATTCCAAACGTTTGAAGTTTCAAGAATTTCTACATAATATAGCTCCAAAAAAATTGCTTACTAACATGCCCTTTAATTGAGAAAATTTGCATATCAAGATTCTCAAAAGATTATCAAAGCTTTTATCCACTTTTATGAAACCATACTTCACATAGAATTTTGTTGACCAAGGCTGATGATGAAGACCTATTTACTAGACAACACACAATGTTGACTGCTTCTATCCAATTTTTTTATGCTAGTCCCACACTACTAAGCATGCTTCTTGCCTTGTCCATCAATGTCCTATTCATTTTTTTAGCAGACCCATTTTGTTGAGGGGTGTATGGAGTAATTGTTTGGTGTACTATCTTGTTTTGTTTGTAGATTTGCTTAAATTATTTACAATAGAATTTACATTTACCTTCATTGTCAATTGTGAACACCTTTACCTTCCTATTTGTTCCATATTCCACAAGATATTTGAACTCCATTTTTTTTGAAAACCTAATATTTCTTCCTCAAGAAATACAACCATGTCATCCCAGAGAAATCATCAATGAAAGAAACATAGTATAATGATTCACCTAGTGGTTATATTAGTAATGGCCCAAATACATGACTATGAACTAGCTCCATAATTGTCTTTTCCCTTATAGCACTAGATGGAAATCTAACACGAACATGTTTTCAATAAATTCATTGTTCACTTAAATTAACTTCTAGAGAGTTATGAGGTAAGCCTTTGGCTATAAAATATCCATTTACCAAAATGCAAAACTATATTGATATAACCAAGTAAATGACAAGGAAATATAATTAACACATATATAATCCTCTGATCATGTCCCATTGTTATATTTTCATTCAAAGTATTTAATATACTATGAGAAGGTGGGTTATTAAATTCTTCTTTATTTAAATTAATTCAAGCTTCTTATTTGATATAAACATCGTGTTTTGATCATGGAGAGCTTTGTAGAAAATATAAATTTCAGCAAATTCCAAGTTCTAGACACAAAGTTATGGTCATCAAAAGTATCATTGTAAAAATCCATGTTAATAGTTGACTTGTTTCATTCGATCCATTTGTCGTCACCTCATTCTACCATGTCACATAACACATGGATAACACGTGGCATGGATGTCACAAAGATCTTGGCAATATTTCTTGGTTTTCAGCTCTTTTTGCCAATAACCTCCTCGTTTTCATGTGAGGTTTTGTATATGTTCCTTTCCCTCCATCTTTTTCTCTCTCTCCTGTTATGTCTCTCACTTCTCCTTGAATCTTTTGAGCATAACTACCTAACAAGAAATTTTCCGACTACTTGTTGCAAGAATGTAAAGGAATGATGGCCTTACTCTAGGAATTAGTTATCTCCACGCATGATAAATAGATGAATAACAAAGAAATCCCTTAGGCCCACCATGTTTTTCCACTATTGGTATCATAGCCCCTATAGGTACTCATTACTTGTTACGCTTGGTCATCATGTGGTTAGATACTTCATCAAATTCTTTATTCCTAGTTGTAAGAATGGTAGATCAATTGGAATGATAATGGATAGGATTGAACATGTTCTTGACATCACTCTAGTAGCTACAAAATAAAAATATTTACAATGTTTAGAACACCGTGCTATCTCTACCTCATGGTGATAAATATAGTAGAAAATAGAAATATTCATGCATAGTCTTAAACAAATTTAATTATAAATTTTCCAAGGAGATAAATTGGAATAATACATTGCCTCCCCCTCGAAATAAAATTGACCTTGGTATTCTTCCGGTATAGCAATGTCTCTTCGTTCTTCAACTATATTTGCAATGTCATCCTCCTCATTGGCTCAGCACACAATTTTGTTGTTTTTATAACAATCATCCCAATAGACATTTATCATAATCATTTTCTTATAGAACCATTAACTTTCTATAGGGAATCTCAATTTCCCAAAAAGTAAACATGCTTTTAAACCCATGAAATTTCAATTCAATACTTATATGAATGGTTTTCCTTTACTACATAAGGCATTCCATAGGAAACAAGTTTAGTTCACAACTTGCTCAGACTCACCCAAATGCACTATGATCCCAACTAGCTTGTAACATGAATCTCCCACAACCCATTCATTCAAGTCTCCAATTTTTTTAGAGCTACTCACCCTTTAAGCTCAAGGATCCCCTTCACTGCTACACAATGCCTAAGTGAATCCACCGTTTTCCATGGATTCCTCATATAGGAAGGTTACAAATACTTAGAGTATTATAGTCATTGCATCCATTTAGATTGCTTTAACATGTCATAACACATGTCAATGATGATTATGACATATCATAGGGTTCCAGTATCATCATAGTGGCCTTGTTCCTAGGATTTCAGATTCACAACAATCATTATCCTCCTTGAGTAAACATCATCTCATCCATGTCACATGCATATAGTTCTTGTGAGATTAATCATTACATTTCAAATGAAAAATATTTGATTTCAACATGTTTCATACATACATAAACAAAATTTCACAAATTGGAGAAATTTTCATAATGTTTGGCCTTTTCACTCTTAATAATACCCAACCTTCTTATGACCATTTTACCTACAATCTACAATTTCACTCAGCCAACCAATTATAAATCTTCATGCATAAAATCCATTCAATATAAAGAACCTCTAAATTATCATATACTCGCCATTTCAATTAAGAAAGAACACTTTTTGCATTATATAAATACACATCATCACTATCATGTCTGCATTTTTTACTATTCCGACACTCAACAATGCATTCAATCACTTATTTCAACAATTAAAATAATTATGCAAATATGAGAGTGTTATTAATACTTTTCACACTAAAATACATATCCTAGATTGTATTATCAATTGGTTTTCCAATTTTATTCTCTATGGGGTGAGGGATTCACACCACTCACTTCAACACTCAAAAATTACTCTAAACATTAATATCCTTAACTTTTTTTATGACATCGTCTCATTCATGTGATTGCTTGTCCCATGCAAATTCTCATTAATTCATGAAAAAACAAAATGATTTCATATTAATGTGATAAACCAATGTTGATATCATTTAGCAATTTACATGGTTATTCATGTTCACCTAAAATCTTCTAGCTTATTGCAAATTTTACCAGCTTATATATTCATCACTAAAATTATTTGCTTCATATTTAGAATATCTTGGGCCATCATCACCCATGGGCTCATGCATACACTAGAATCTTTGCATTCCCTTCATACATCACACATAACCATACATTTTAGAATGCAGCATCAAACAAACTATCTTTTTACTCGAGAGTGTATCACTCATTTAATTATTGTCCATTATGACAAGGTCAAATATGCACACATTATTAACATTTTTACCAAATCTTGTCATTGTCCTTAAGGTATTTCAATAACTTGACGTTGTTGTTGCCTCTATTCAACTTCAAATAAGTGGCCTTTAATATCAAATTCACACTAACAATCTGCGTTTTTTCTTAATGCACAACATCACCCACACATCACTTGTTAGTTAATGAATTAAAACATGTGATATAAAAATCCAAATCAATAGCTCAATTGATTTAGTTTTCATGTACTCATTTATGCATTTTTAGCATTTTATAATGCATTTTATATCAATGATTACTCAAGTGTTCACAAGTTTAATTTATTTCACAAAATAATCTTTCTCATGTTTTTAGGAAAATATATCAACCGATACATAATATCGTTTTGGGGAAGACTCCCCTGTTAACCTCTGTCATAGCTATGACCTCACTTTCCAACTATCCATATTGACCTAGTCAAGTCCTACTTGACTAATACGCTATCCAAATCTACATTGCATCTTAGTAAGGGATTTCACAAGTTCATTGTACTTTTAGAATATATATATATTATATATAATATAATATATATATTATATATATTTATATTATTTTTTTTTCCCTTTCTGTTAGACTTTTCTTATGATTTTCATCAAGGTCAATAGCCTAATTATTTATTGATGAACTATGGTTGTCATTGATGTCAACCCAAGCAACAATCAATGGATCTCCACCTTTAAGGGAAAAATTACACAAAGATTTAAGGTATTTCTTATCAATGTCACCTTCATTGGATTCACTTAGTCATGTTGATTCTAGTGGTATGTGGCATGCCACAAGAGCCTCATGACTTGGGATATATTCTTGGTTGAAGATGAAGCCCCCAACTTGTGGGCAAAACCTGCAAAGAATAATGATGTTGCAACTTTTCTTTGGCTAGGACAAGTAGTCAATTAATGAGGTTCCTCTCCAACGATTAAAATAATCCTTATGGAAAAAGGATATTTTTGGAGGGTTTTTCAAATCTATTTTAAATTCTAAATCAAATAGAGGGTTTTGGCACCAACAATAACCCTTAATTATAAATCAATTAGAGGGCTTTGGCACCAAAGGCTTTGAATTTTTTTTTTTCCCAGAAGTCAAGTTGATTTTTTGGCTCCACAAAATTCAAAATTCAAAGTTTTAATGAGGTTTTCCCTCCTCAAATCTAGTAGGTCATGCCCTAATTTGATATCTCCAAATACTATATAAAGGTATCTCAACGCACCTCCTTGGCATCAATTCAGATGCTCATCATTCAAGTAAGAGTGCTATGAATTTTTTGAGCCCTGTGGTGTCTTGGATCAAAAGAGAGGCATTGAAAAAAGTTCATTTTTTCTTCTTGTTTTGGGAACTTTGGATTTGTTAAAGGTTTTGTGCAAGCCTTGGCCCTCTCTAGGGTTTCACTTGGTTTGATTTTGCAGGGATTAAAGACGAGTTGGTTAAAGGATTGAAGTGATCTCATCCTACTATCTTCTGTAGCTTTTGACCCTCCTTATGGGCATAACCTCTAAAGTCTAGAATGCAGATCCATGTGGCTCCAAATCAACCCATCTCTGTTGATTTTTGACTTTAACATTCTATGGCCTAGATATATTTTGAAGAAGAGTAATTGAAGTATGTTGAAACAAATTAATATATTATCTATGAGGCTTAAAACACCTGTGGACCTGATGCATTTAACAATGAAGACTACCTGAATAACCCTAATTCATGATTCAGACTTGTGCATCTTAAAATATGTGAAGTTGATTGTTGTCTTTGCTTTTAATTTGGATCATTATGAGCATGAAGGCTTGAAAAGCCACTTTCCAGACTTGGGAATAAGGTAATGATTGTGGTCGTTGTTGTAAACATATTGGCCTAGACCCATACCTACAATGACATGTTTACTCTTATGCAAAGGATCAAACGATGTATGATTACGACTGTTATTGTAAAAATGTTTGTTCTAGTCCCTCATTTATAATGACATGTCCTGAATACGTATACTTATTCTTGTGCCTGCCAAAAGGAAGTGAAGTCGACTATAGCAGCAAGTCTAAGGTTTGTGCATTATACTTTTGGTCCTCAATACAAATGAGAAGTTAATTCCAATGCAACAAATTAAGGTAACTTTATGAGCAGACATAGGTTTCTCACACTCCCACAGTTGATGAAGTATTACAACCACTAGGCACATTGCTCTTGTTTTGACCTATTCTAAATATAAATCTTCTACACATAAGAATAAAGGTATGAATATACAATTTTGAAACTTACCTTCTAGTATATTGAAGTTTTGAACTTGTGCAAAGAGTTATTGTTGTTGCGCTACTTTGGAATTAAGGGTTAACCATAAACAATAAGGGGTTTTACTATTGTAGAACTATATTATTAAAGAAGTATGTGGTTAGGGTTTTCACATCTTTAGCAATAAGAAGTTTGGGCTATATCATCATTTTTTCTACAACAATGTCTTCATTGTCATATCTTGTAAGAAATGCTCTATTATTTGTAGTAGACAGTAACGGTTTCATCTTTGGTTTATTAATTATTATGCAACAATATGTTCTTCTTCCATATATCATCTAACAAAAATATAGCAGTAGGGATTACATTGTCTTATCATTAAGGTTTTATGTCATTATTGCATTAGGGTTTTTAGAGTAAGGGTTTGTTTGTTGGGAGTTCATTGTTGAATCTGCGTTTATTGTAAGTGGGCCATTGTCCTTAGTATAGAGCCCACAACAACTTGCTAGAATCTGCTCATTGTATGTGGGTCATTGTCCTTGGTATAAGATCCCACAATAGTTGTCAAATAATTATCATCTTCATGGAGGTACGGTGGTGCTAGGGAAAGTTGGATCTTGCAGAGATTTGGAGTTCCCTTCCAGTTGGTGCTAGTAAAACAGGGTGTAGGAGCATCCTTTCAAGAGTTGGAGCTATCTGATAAAATGAAAACATCTTTCTAGAGTACTTGGGAGTTGGGGCTTCTTAGTTGGAGCTGAAGCATTGATGTACTTAGAAAATTACTAGAGAAGCATTTGGTGGTCTTTCTCTCGGAAGGGTTTCTACCTAAATTTTTTGTGCCTGTTGTCCTTGATTCTGTACACTATTGATTTATGTTCTTAAGATAATTAATGCTCTGAAAAAGAATGATTAACTAATTGTAAGTGAAATATTGATTCACTCCCCTCTCACTATTTCCAACATTTATTTTAACAACTGGGGGGACCTTGCACTCTTATGCACACCTGCTATCTCAACATATTTTATACCTTACCATTATATTTTAATTTTATGATCATTAAAAACATAATTGGTATTCACTTGAGTATTTATTATACTTTTATGTTTCCATATAACCTTTGACCTCTTGAAAAACAATTTTGTAGTCCACCCAAGGGAACATTTTCCATGCAATATCATGTTGTCGCATTATGCCTGATCCAACACTTATTTTGTTGATATTCACACAATCCTATGTGCAACTTGCACTTCATAAGATATTCAACTAGCTTTAAAATCTTAAATCATCCCCTTTTTACTCTATGACAACACCATGTCATTTTATTTCCTTAAATCACTGGACATTAGTCCCTAAAGCCTCATTAGAGGCCCATGAAATTTAGCTCCTCTCTTGAGATATTTTCTTTGCTCTTAGACAACATCAATGAATTCAATATTCAGTGTTACCAAAACTTTATTGGTTTCCATTCTCATTTGTTTGAATAACCTATTTCACATTTATACTTCCGGTACATTCCTCTACCAAGGAGAACATCAATATGTCCTATTATCTACATTTGCTCTCACATCCCTACCATGGGCTTTCCTTCTGAATTTCGTGACATCTTCAAGGCCTTTCCGTCTCCCCAATGGAAATTCATATAGGCACTCTTTTCAAGAAACCTTCCTCTTCCATAGGAAAATCTAATATACATACAGCAATCTCACTCACTTTCCAATTGAAAACTCATGCTTAGCTTACCCATGGATATGCTCATTTCCATAAGGAATAATTCTCTAACATGATCAACATTCATACCACTTACATGTATTTGTGCTATATCACACAAGAAACTCAAGGGTACCTCTAGGTATGCCCTGCATACCTTCATGTGCACCTACACATATATCCATGTGGATCACTCTACCCATGATACTTTTTCACTTAGATTTTAAAGTTAAGTTGGTTTTTAAGACTTCCCCTTCTTACTTATCCATTCAACAATCCTCAACCGTACTCTTTAACAATGTGGCTCTCTTTTTCCAAGAGAGTTCTCTTTTAGACCATTGTTTCTATGAGCATGATGTGCTTGATAGCCTTTCACCCAGGCAACCAGGAAGTGTTAAATCTACTCTAAAACAAGTCAAGTAAACATTATCCTTTGCTTATTAGTTCAACATTACTGTGATATTTAGTCATCACAAATAATCATATCACTTGTTGATAAACTCACTTCATATATCATACTCTACAATAACCATTTTCCTTTTTCTTCAAGGCACCAATCCTTAGTCATTCACGTCACCTATATTGGAACTAAAAATAAGGCCTTATAACTTAGATTTTTTCATTTTTTCACATTCAGTGTGATGACTATTTCTCATCCCTAGCATAACTATAGCTTCAACCATTTAAGCCTTTTCACCATTTACTAAGCCTCGCATCCTTAAGGAAATATTTAATATAACCACATCATGCATCTAAACATGAAATATTTCGAGGATATACATGTATGTCCAATTCCACCCTACACTCTCATATATAGCTATTCCTTAACCATTCTAAGGCATCCATGACTTTCAAAACAATGTTGCTAGGAAATATCCACATTGTCCAAGATTCCAACAAGTCATTACATTACTCTTGCTCCAACTAAAACATCTTAAATTGGATCCACTCATGTACAAATATATCTCAAGAATGAATTTCACCATTGCTTAAATCATTGGTTCATATCATGTCAATATAACTTCCAATAATGTACTTCCAACATTGCTTTCAATGGAATCCTAATTCCTACATACATACATATCCATATGTTTTCATTATGTATGCAAGTGTACTCGCTACGCTTTTCCCTCCTTTTATTCTTCCTTGTTGATTTCATTATCAACACCAATCACATGAGTCACATGTTTTTACATTTCCTTTCTCAAAGCATAACTTCCAAAAGAAACTCCCCTTTCCAAGGAGTCACTCTTTCACACACTTTTTCCATTCTAGGAAACATATCCATTTGTCCAAGGTTAAATCTAGACAGTGCTACTGTAAGAAACCAAAATAGTACTGAGAGGGTGAGGGGAGAGGGGCGAGGGAAAATCAATATTATGTAAATTTTAACAATTATTTAACTAACCAAACAAATTCAACAAGATAGTATAAACCAAATAACATTTTTGAACACAAGATGTTAATGTGGAAACCTATAAATGGAGGAAAGAATAATACTTCTTGATTAAGGTAAACATAAGCACCAACTTCAATTTACATCAAATTTTGTAGGCACCAACCTATAGGAAACACCAACCCCATTTCTTCACAAGCACCTAATTGCTAGAAGCACTCATTTCCACAAGTTGTAGGAACCAATGTGAAGGAGACTATGATCCCCTGCTTTGCTCAATCATTTTGATCTCTCTTTCATTGATTTTGAAACTCATATCCATAAGTACTCTTACATAGATTCATGTACACAACATAGTTCCAATTCTTCTTGATCAACATATTCACACACACGGTAGTAGCACTATATTGTTGTCTTCTTTCAACATCTATAACTTGCACAAACTGCTCATCTTATGACTTCACCATTCCTATCAATCCTTTTTCTCTCTTTTTGTGTAATATTCTCTCAAAAATTACTACATACATGGCCCAAAAATACAGTCACATAGCCTCACTCCACATCACTATATTTACACAAGTTCATGCACTTTAGTCCTCTGTATATTGCACACAATCTCTATTCAATCATCACCTTGCCCTTGTATTTATCTGTGGTTTGATCAGGGCCTACAAAGTCTTTGGCTTTTCGACATTACCATGGATTAGTAATTAAACTAATAACTCCTAGTAATTTAATATTATGCATTGAACTCAAATTTGGTGACCAACACTTCAAAAGCATTACAAATTGGCCCATAGGACATGTTTCACTCAATTTGTCAAAATTCTAAGGAAGCTGAAAGACCAATTTTTTCAAAGGATCAGATCATTTATAAACAATCTACATATCATTTGTAAACCTATTCTACAATTTATGTGATGTAAATGATGCTAGTAAGATCGTGAAAGTATGTAACAACCTAGTTAAGCCTATTATTTTGACGAGAGTTTCATCTTAGGAAGTTTTTCGTCTCACTGATTCATTTGTGTTTCTAAATACATATGGTCGACAAAGTTTTTTCCTCCAACTTGATTCCAAAGCTAGGGTGGAATTATTCGTCAAAGTCTTAGGTAAGTCCTAATGTTTTAGTCAAATCTGATGTAAAAGTGATTTGGGAATAATTTAAGCTATTTGGCTAAATTATTTTATTATAAATCACTTGGTCTACTAGCTCATATTGTGTCGTAGATTAGATATGTGTCTTGAGGATCTAACCAAATGTGTATCCCCCCCTTGAAGGTTGTAAATCTAAAATCTTATGTATTAGAGAGTGGAAAATAATTAAATCCCCTTATGTGTAAATTAATTAATTTTCTTGAAAAATAAAATTAAATCCTAAGCCAAAAAATTATTTAATTAGAGCCAAAATTAAAATATCTTAGCAAAAGTAATTCTCCAAGTAGAAAAATTCATGGGTCTAAAAGGAATCAATTTTTAAAAGTCCTCCACCAAAAGAATATTGTATATTTCAAGAAAATTTGGACCCTTGGACCTTGGTGGTTAAGTCAAGTCATTCTTTTGAGAAAATTAGCTCAAAATAATTAATTTTGAGCTAATAAAAAAGGATCAAAAGAAATGTTTGAATTTTCCTAAGAAAAAATTATTTCAATGACTAAGATTAAAAGATGATCAAGTATTATTTGACGACCGAGATTGTTTTGGCAAGGATCAAAGAAACTAACTGTTATTTTTCCACTTGGAGAATTTAACTATAAATTAGAGAGTCAATTGAGTCTCTAGCCATTTGAGCTCTAGCTAGTAAATTCTGCTGAAACATTTATGTAAACTATTTTCCTGCTGGGGACTATTTTTTCGGCCATAATAAATACTTTGGGGTGAAACTCGAGGTGTACTTGTTCATTGACTTGTGGTATGTACTGACTACGAGTTTCCTATGTTGTGCTTATATATGATTATTTTGAGATAATACATAGTGTTTGCAAGTACTTCAGTCCTTGATCTCCAAGTTCACAGACTGTGGGCAAGCATCATTTTGCCTAGATCCTAAGTATTTGTATGGTGGATTAAATATTCTCTAAGGCTATAGTGCGCATGGGGTTTCTGAAGCATTTTTAGCCATTTATCAAGGAAAAATACCATAGAAAAAATTATTTCTCAAAATCTATTTTAAAATCCTTGTATAATTTCTAAAATAATTTTGTAAATTATATTTTTTTGATTGGGGTTTTAAGAATTTTGTATATATTTGGGGTTTGGGTGTTGTATTTTTTTATTTTATTTTGCAGGTTGTACCAAAGGATCAAATGAAAGAAGAGCTATATCTAGGCCCTTGAAGGTAATATTATGTCTCTTAAAACATTTGCAGGGTTACCCACGGAAGAATTTTAAAAAATTTGAAGAGTTGAAGAATAAAAATTTTCTGAGTAAGGGTTTCAAGGTTTTTAGGGATCTTATCCCTAGTTCTCTCCTCCAAGCCCCGGGGTCACCTCTCTGACCCTCTGCGTGAAGCCTTTTGGCCTTTCTAAGGCTGGACGTAAGCCCTAAGGCTCTCGTCTTTCCCTCTGACCCTTGTCGCAGGCCCTCAAGGCCTTTCCTCCCTCTCTTCGACCTTCCTCAGCCCTTTGTCCTCCTTTGCTAGCCCTTCGTCTCCCTTTGTGGCCAACATTCTCGTCCTCTAAGCCTTCTTTACCCCTTTTCTTGCCCTCGATGCTCCTCTCCCTTAAGCCGCAACTCTGAAAGGGCTTGCGATTGCCTCTTTTGAGGCCTTCCCTATAGTGCCACATGTCTTAGGGCCTCAAAACCCTAGGCTGCAACCCCTAGTGGGCCTTTCAGCCCCTCCTAAACCCAACGAAAGCCTCTTTTAGGCTTGTTGTAAGGCCTATTAGTCCTTTTACCCTAGTCGCATGCCTATTGAGGCATTTTCCCTTCATTTTGGAATCTCTCTTGTGCTCTCTTGGCCTTGATCTGCGATATTCTTACCTCTCAAAATTTTCTATACTGATTGTTGGTGTGTAGAGAAAATTGGTCCAAAGTTTGTATTTTCAGGTATCAAGTCATTGGACAAA
Organism: Pinus taeda; assembly: GCA_000404065.3. Lineage (NCBI taxonomy): Eukaryota > Viridiplantae > Streptophyta > Pinopsida > Pinales > Pinaceae > Pinus > Pinus taeda. The sequence goes on along the minus strand of APFE031694607.1, from coordinate 151,603 downwards.
AAATTGCACAAGTAGGCCTAATCTCCTAACCGTTGTTTCCTCACTATTTTACTTCAACAAGTAAATTAACTCATAACGGTGATATAAACATCCTATATTGGCCCTAAAAAATCATTCATAAGTTGTTTGGCATATTAAGGAATAAATTGCATAAGTTGGGCAATCATAGATTAGCATGAATCCTGAAGTTTCAGTGACTGATATTTCTGCATAATAAATCTGATATGATAATGGTAAATTACATATTTGGAAGGCTAATCCATCCAAATTCTTAAGTTGGCAAAGTCTACTTGGTATTTAGATCTCTCTTTATGATATTGGGCAAGTATTTGCACTTTAAATTGAGCATCTAAGTAAATATATTCACTGCTATCATAAAATCTTTATTGTTGTGATAATAGTCACTTATTGCAATTCATAAAAATATCATTAGAACATAAATTGCATAAGTGTTTTCGTGGCTCTATATTTTGTTGTTACTTGTTCCTAGTATTTACATTGTGGAAGTGACTAACATTGTATTCTCTTTGTGAATTTGTACGCTATAAAGTTTGAAATTCATATCTAATAAGCTCACTCTCTAAGCACATTTCAAATCTTTGGTTTAGGTACGTAAATTGTCCCTAAATATCTCTAATCCAATTGGTATTGAAATAACTTGTTTCATTTGTGCATCTAATTGGTAGTGATCTAGATTGCATCTAAGTTTTCTTAACTTGAAAATTGATAAATCTTACTATGTTAAGGAATATTGGCTAGGAACACTTGTTATCTTTATTGTCTATTATGGATAATGGTCATTTGTTTATCGCGCTGAATTGTTGGTTAAGTTTTGCAATTGCATCTTGCAGATATCTTTATCTCTTGTTGGCACTATTGAAATCTAGAACTTATCTTTTGGCTGAGATAATATTTTCTAATCATTGTGAATTACTTAACATCATAGCTCGGTAAAATACAACTAAGTACTTAAAATAAAATTTAAGTAATCTCACCTAAAAGTATCACTCATAATATTTGCACAAACATCCTAGTTTTAGCATGCATTAAAGTTTACCTCCTAGCATAAGATGGGTTCATAGAGATCTAGGGCACCCCTTTTCCAATTAGCTTGAGGGATTCAACTCTTCTTAGTGGTTAACACAGTGACCTTGTAGTGGTCAGAGTCACAGTCTCTACATGCCAGAGGCACTGGGTGAGTGGAGCACAGGGGGATGTATAATTAATCAGGTCGTTTCTTGCTTCCCGTTGGCTTCCATTTCACAACCTACTCTGAGGATTGTTTCTCAAAACATTTAAGGGAAAGTCTTTATTTAGACTAGGAATTTAATCTAAAATTTACCAAGATCACTGCATCACATAGGTTATAGGATTTGCACATCATATAGGTTACTCAATCATTCAAGCAACAGGTGTCCATTCGATTAATTGACATTGAATTTAAATTAAGAAAGAATTGTGATTCCATAAGGCATTGGTTTCATAATTGAAAATATAATATAATCGTTAATATAGCTAAAATTTTACCAAGTAGCTAGGCCACTCATCCATGTATCCCAAGCAAGTTGGTTCCCAACTTGTTTTCATTCACCTCATTTACATAGGGACCACCCCCCATAGCCTGCTGTTGGGAGACAACTATAACATAGTGGATGGGGATCATAGTGACAATGCATGCCCTAAGCAGTTGTCGTAGTGCCTATACAATCTGGGAGACAACAAAAGCATATCCCCTAACTAGGTTCTTAACTTCTTATAACCTTTTGTTGTGGCTTCATAAGATCTAGGAGATATGTTGCCTAGCCCCCATCATCATGTACTATAACCAGGTTCCAATCCGCAATCCATGGATCTGGTATATGACCTCAACCAACAACACATGGATTCTTTGACCTCCATATGCCTAAATATGATAGATATGGGTTCCACCTCTGCCTTGATAATTGTACTAGGTCCTGGATCCAAAGATCTAGCATCTCGTCCATTCTCAGCTCTTAAACCACTTGCATCCATCAACTCTCACATCCCATGTCACGACCACATCGTCTCTTTTCCACATGTCATGCCACATCAAAACTGAGTTAGTGCCACATGTCACTCAAGAAAGGGCCACTTGGCCACCCAAAAAAGCTAAATCAACCTACCACATGTCATGAACATAGAGTGCCATGCCATCATTTGTGTCACGTCATTATCGCATCATATTTTCCATGTCAACACAATATCACATCATCTCTGCGATGTTACCAACTTGCCACCTGGTGCCATGTATACTGCCACATCGTACTAGAGTCCATCTTATGTTTGGTGTTGGGAAATCCTTATGGTATCACGACTCCCCATTTGACATTTTTGGACTTCGGGACAGGGGAACCACAATATATTTGGGTCATCAATCCAAAGATCTAGGATCTAGTCCATTCTCAACTCTCAAACCACTTGCATCCATAAACTCTCACATCCCATGTCATGATCACATCATCTCTCTGCCACATGTCATGCCACACCACCGCTACGTCCGTGCCACATGTCACTCGAAAAAGGGCCATTTGGCAACCCAAAAATGCCAAATCCAACTACCACGTGTCATGACCATATAGTTCCATGTCACCATTTGTGTGATGTCACTACGACATCATATTTTCCATGTCAACACAGTGTCATGTTATTTGTTTGATGCTATCAACTTGCCATCTGGTGCCATGTATGCTACCACAACATAAAAGAGTCCACCTTCTTTTTGGCATTGGGAAATCCTTATGGTATTATGGCTACCCATTTGACAGTTTTAGATTTCTGGGTAGGGGGGCCTGACAATAGATCTAGGCCATCAATATTTGAAGGATTTTTTAATGTTACCACCAACTATGCCTCTCCCTCCCTCCCATTAAATATCAACCTGAAGGCGGGGGGGGGGGTCTGTACTCGCACTCCACCATTATATTATTCTCTCTAGAAATAAAGGGCACTCTCTTCCATTGTATTATGTATTCCAAAAATCGATGACACTCTCCACTGTTGGATTATGCACTTTTTTCATCATATGGAACCATGTGTGGTCTGCAACACATCAAACTCATGGTTTTTACCATTCATGGGGAGTTAGATTAAGTGCCATATACCATTTGAAATATCTCTAAGAGGGTTATCTAACAAAACATTGTTCATGCTATTTTGAACAATATACTTGTAGGCAAAATGCCTTCAAAGATAGGCTACTAGGCTACACATCCAACATTGAACAAACAAACTACACTGCCAATACTCAGTTTGCTACCAAGACATCAATGATATCATAAGCTTAACATACTAATAATATATTCAATAGTAGTAAACTCAACAAGCTCCCCTTGAGCTTGACATCAATGAAAAAACTATCAACACACTTAACAATCTCCTCCCTTTGGCATTTATTGCAACATCACAAGACATTGTTGGTCATTTATGGCTTTGGAAACCTTGCCTCCCCCTGTGAGGTTGTTGAAATTCCCACTATCTCTCTCTGAAGTTACTCTGAAGCTCCATTTTTTTCTCACTCTCTCCCCTTGCTTTGAAGTCCAATGTGTGCCCATTCTATGTAGAAATTCCTTGTCGTTTCAAACTTCTAATTGTAATTTGCTAAAACAGTAGACTTGAATCTACTCTACTCATCAGCAAAACAATTCAATGATTGCAAAATCACGAAGCATACAAGAGAAATAATTGTAAACATATAATAACATGACACTAAATATCGCTAAAATTCTAATTGTTTTCAACCATAACATTAAAGATAAAAAAATTTGAAAAAATTTCAACCATAGAATTAAATAATTATTAATTTAATATCTTAATTAATAATTATTTATTCTAATTTTATAACCTATGATAAAATTGTATGTTTGGATCATCTAACAAAAACTCTAAGTTTTCAACACATTTAAACAATGACATTATGAACAAATTACATGACTAAATTAACCAAAATATCAATACTTGTAGATTGAATGAAACATAAATTATATCTCTAAGTTATTGTTGCATTGTGGATATTCTAAATAAACAAATTCATCATAATTAAAACATATAATCCAACGAACATAAAAATGACTCATAACTTCATGTAACATCATATGGAAATCAAAACTTTTCTTTCAAGATACCATGCAAACATTAGTTATATAAATTGTCTTAGAAAATTATTCTAAATCACTCATATCTTCTTGTACACCATCAGATTTCACATCTTCAGATGAATGAATAGATGCAGATGAATATGTTTCATATTCTTTTCTTTCATCAACTACTGCCCCATCTGAGTCAACATGCATGCCCACCATATCAGGTTTCAAAATTCTTCTAGATCTACGATTGGGTTCAACAGACTCCCATCTCAACACTGTTTCTTCTAGTAGCAACCTCTTCAGAATCTCTATTGTCTTGAAACGAAGAGTTCCTCTCTTTGTTAAATTGAATTCATAAACAAGCATGTCAACATCATCCAAATTTAAGAGGTTTGTGCGATGACGATTTATATTTGTACCCTTTATTTTTTTCTTTTTGCCAATTTTTTTTATCAACTACCATCTCTGGCTCGTACACACCATTTAATGGGTGTGTATTTGTGGCATAGAAATGTACTTCAACACCTACAACTTCTTCATTTTTTGTAATGAAATTTATAACCTTGGCAACCTAGAATATATAGCCATTGGCATTTCCATCTGGTAACACTGGGATCATGCAACCCTCCTTCATATCATGTATTGAACCCCTGTAAAGGTCTTCCATGGCTTCATGTTGTTCACAAGATCTTATGAAACCAATATACATTTCTCTTTCCTCTACTCGTGAAGAATTAATAATGCCTTGAGATTGTTGCTGTTCAACATTGTTTCTTTCCTCATGTTCATTTGACACATTTTGTGGCCAAATAAATAGAGTTTTCAAAAGTATATCTTCATTTTTTGTTCTTGAAATGATATTTTTTTCCTCTGCGATGACTTTAGGTCAATCAGTCATGCCATAGCATGTAAATTTTTTTGTTTGTTTTTAAAGTTTTTGGATGACCAATGTTATGAACAATTTGAAAATCGGTGCTTCAGCCTTAACAATTGCCAAGTTGGATGAAAGGGCCGCTATTTGTCTAAAAATAGATAATTGATTTAAAATGGGTGAATAACAGAGTCTTGATGAAATATAACTTGCTAAATATTTAGAGATAATATTTGATTGGTTATAAGAAAGGAATACATGCAAACAACATTTTTGTAGAATGAAATATATTTAATCGAATGCAGATGGGTGTGACAATTAATTGATATATAGGAGTTTATAATAATAGATAGTATTACAAACTAGTCCCTAATTATTGTTTATAACTTCACAGAGGATTTAAGACTGACTGATACTTAGTATGATCTTACCCATATCTTTGCATAAAGAGTTAATTACATGAAGAAAGACATAATGAAATAAGCACATATGAAAAACTTACTAGGAGACAAACTGTAGAAGGCAAATTCAGAATCCTTTTATTAACTTGAAGCAAATCTCCAGCTCGGTTACAATTTTGTTCTGTAAGATCATCCAAAGGTTCAACCCTTAAACTCGAAGGAGGAGTTATTTATAAAAAATAAAAGTTCTTCTAGATATTTTTCAGCCACAAATACAAAAATAATACAAAGCTATAGGAATTTTAAAACTGCTAAGTGCTGGCACTATCCTTTAGGAATCTGTTGATGATGTGGTCCCCAAGAAGTGTTGTTGAGTTGTCTGTCAGTTGTTGATGAAATTTACTCGATAACTTCACACAAGTGATCCCATCTGTCTTCGCTTGGTATAGAAAGATTTACCAATTTCCTGTAAACTTCATCAACCTCGGTGTACTTTTCAAAAGTGGGCTTATTTACAAAAATGTGTTTCATCTCATGCTTAATTGTTAAGTCAAAATCTAAAGCCTCAAACATTTTTTTTCCTGTAATAGACCCTTTATACCTGCAAAAGTTTCTTTATCAGTTGCTATAGTATAAATATTTTGGCAGTATTCCTCTAGATTGATCAACTTGTAATTTGGGGCCACTAATCCTAGCAGTCCTATCTGATTGAGTAAATTAAATTTAAAATGAAACCTTTGAACACAAGTCTTCAAGGTTTGGCACTTAGTCTCTAACCGAGTCATAAAGTTCTTTTCTACAAAACCCTCTTGATCTCCAAAATGGATTATGTTCTGTCCATAATCTCAATCTTCTCTAACTCGGCCTTGGTTTTTGAATTAAGAACAATGATCATGTTGATATCTTCACTTGGTTTGTCCTTAAGAGGTTCTTTAACATCATCAATAACTATCTGACATCTGTTTATAAGTTCCTCTTGCTAAAAAATGATCTGAATGGAGGGCCATACATCAATTATGGCCTGACTAATATCTGCCCAAATATTTTCCTTGGCTTGGGCCAATATTTGAGCCATTAATGACTCACTTTACAACTCCTCTATCCTTCTCGTCAACCTGTGGGTTTTCTGCATTTCTTCAACATACAGTTTGTCATTCTTTATCTTCTGAACTTCCAGATTCTTAAAATTCTTGTGAAGCCTTTCATTTTATTGTTTCTGGTGAGTCGGCTCCTGTAAGACTTTGTTCAAATCTCCTATTATTGATGTATATTCTACTGTGGCTAATGTTGATTCACCTACTGTTCAGGACACTGTAATAGGGATAGCTGTGATGGGACCTATAGCTAACTGAACAGAGTGCTCTTTTTCCTTAAGAAATTTCTCATTTTTCTCCTCCATGATCTTTATCTGTGCATTCTACTCAATGATCAGCTTGAGAATTTCTTCCTTGTGTTGTTCACTTTCTGCTATCTCCTTGGTTTGAGGGTCCTCTGTAGAAGGCAATTTGATTTGCTTCCTCAATGCTGTAATATCTACATTTTTTTTTTGATAATACCTTCTGCAACTTTAACATCAGTAGGGTCATATACAATTTTAATAACTAAGTATTCTAATGACTTGACCTTGTTATCCTTTTCTAAATATGATATCTTTTCAATCTTCAATTGTGACTACACATTTGACAGAGAAATTCTGAGTTTTGATAATGCCATAGCAGTATTGATCATGGTAGAGAAAAGCATCTCTCCAAACCGCCTATGCATGTCCATTTGATCAATTGGGTGTATCTGATTAACACCAAAAGAAAATATAGTCTTCTTGTAATCAGAAGAAGCCATGGGAAAAGGAACTTGAGCCTGTAGAAATGCCATTTTCATTATACCCTTTTCGCTGTCAAACGCTGTCAACAACCTGTGATGTGAAGTAGAAGTCTACTTCCAAAGCTATTGATAAACATTTACTTTTAAAACTTCATTCTTCTGCTTAATTTCAAGGAAATTAGTGAAGATGTTTGGCTCGTCTGTTTCACTTGCTTATGCAGATTGGGTGATTTCTAACAAATTTTGTGAAGTTGAAGAAGAAGATTGATTAGTAATTACAACTTCTTTTGTCCCTATAGAAACCTATGAATCATCCAAATTGATGATTATAGGGTCCTTCTGACCTTGAATACTAGTAGTTCCTTTGGAGTTAATCCTTGATTTCTTTTGATAATGAATGAATTCCTTTTCTCCAACTGCTGATGATGAAGATCCTTCTCTGGGCCTCTTGTCCTGCTTGGTTTGAGAAGTAGGAGTCTGAAGAGTAGAAGGTGGTAAAAACTATTATTCTGCTTCTTGAAGTGTATTCTCTCCCCGCTGTTCTTGATTTCTATACTTCTCAATCTCTGGTCTTGGTGTATGATTGTAAGGTGTGGTTTTGAGTTCCACCCTTAAGTTTGAAATAATATTGAATGGGTCATAAGACTAGGTGAAGCTTGGTTGGAAACACATCTGTTTGAGTATTCAATCTGCTTCTAAATCTATTGATCTAGTATTACAAATGAATGACCCTACCTTTGACTTTATCTTAAACTAAAATTTCCTCTTCCTTGAAATAAAATGAAGTTCATCCATATTAATCATTTGCCTAATATATTCCAGAGAGAAAATTCTCATTTAAACATATTTGGGCAATTTATATGGAGCCAATTCACAGCCATGTACTCTAATCTATGTAGAGTTTTGGTAAAGATACGAGTCTCCTATTCTAGCTTGACCATTGAGATGCAAGATCCTTTTAATTTCTAGACTGATCCTGGGTTCACTTTGGCTACTAAGAAGCTGTGCCATTGGGTGAATGAAACAATCAATGAAGTCTGAAAATTTGAACTCAGTTGAGTTCTTCCTAATCAATGAGGTCCACTCTGTGACTTCTTGATTCACTTGTTGATTATCCTACTTGTATAGAAGAATACGTAACTTGTTTCCCTGCTGAAAAATACTCATATGTATTAGCACAAATGATTATTTAAACACTCCTTCAGTAGTAATATTCATCAATCTCTCATGTATAGTTTCAACCAAGAATTCACTGTAATTATACATGAAGGGAAGTTTTTATTTATTTAAAGAAAATGGATAGATAATGCAGGATAACTTCATCCACCCATTAATCCGTTTGGTATCCTAACAAGAAAGAAACTAGGGAAACGATGTGTTTAGCTCTCTTAGGGAACATGGATGTTGGATAAGGAGGATTATTTTTAGGGAGTTTAGCATCTTTTGAGAGAAAGATCTAAAAACTCTGAGCTCTTTGAGGAAATGTGAGATTACGAGATACGTCCATTAATACTGTAGTGGAGAAAATGTTGGCATTATGATGCATCTGTTGTCCTTGATGGAAACTCACTTGTATATGGTAACTATATGAATTTGCAAGACAGATCAAAGGTGACAGAATGATGGAACACAGAGATATCAGAAGTGATAGAATGATGGAACACAGAGATATTAGAGGTGACAAAATGATGGAACACAGAGATATCAGAAGTGACAGAATGATGGAACACAGAGATATTAGAGGTGACAGAATGATGGAACAAAATAATGGTTAAAGGTTTGATACAAGAAGATTGTGTTAGTGTTGTCCTCAATAGACAACCTATTTGATGAATGGAATACTTGATAAAGATATAAATAGGATGTGATAGAATGCATGGCCATTGTGTTTACAAATGTGACAAAGTTCAGAGGAATCAGTTTAGAAGTGATGTATGATGGAAGCTCACATTGTAACAGGTCAATTAAGAGGTAACATAGTAATGGCACCAAAGAATAGGATGATGGATTACTGATCAAAATTAAGAAATTTAAGAAAAATAATGTTTTAAGTTGTATACGTTGTTTCACCTAGTCCAAGTAGTGTATACAAGCAGGTACGCAGAACAAAAGCAGCGTATACATATGCACACACTTTCACAAGAGGAAAAACGTGCATGGGATGGAAAATGAAGGTTAAATAATACCAAGGGTCCATACCATGGTATTAGCCCACAATATTGAGCGGAATAACGGTTACTTGATCCCGTCCAAGAATACCACAGGTTCTAAGTGTTGTTTTGGTCTGAGGTATTGAAAAAAGTCTCTAAGTATATAAGGAGGTGAAGATCAAAGTGTGATGAAGTGCAAGTAATGAATATCTTATGAAGAGTTAGATCAAAAGAAAATATGAACGTTATGGGTTTCTGATGCTTTTCTTGATTTGGACTAAGTATGCACCTGATGATGGATTAGATCTAACGTTGGATCAGGATCATGAGACCTAAAATGACTTATCATTGTATGATTTGATAATGGATAGTATAGATCTGATTTCTAACACATGTTTTATCCTTTATATGCTATGATTTGTGTATATTTGAAGTCTAGAATAACTGTGTAGTTATAAGTTATTATTTGTAGATCTATACGCTGGATCACCTTGGTGAAGGCACGTATACATGTTGGTTCGACACTTCCAAATAGCGTATGCAGAAGATTTTTTTTTTTTGTTTAGAGATGATTGATCTATCTGATCAGTGATGTTGTTTTACTACTGTTTTTCAATGATATTTTCTTTGGATCTAAAAGTAAAACTGATTGTATAAGGAGATTGAGTCTGGTTGATTGATTGATTGAGTAAGAAGGGTGATCTTTGCTTCTAACGTTTTAGAACTCTGTGATATGACAATAGATCTTCAGAACGTTATTTGGTATAGTTTTTGGTTCAGAGGTTTTATGATTGAGAATATTTAGAGGTATACGCAGGTTGGGTTACATAAAGTAGCGTATACATGCAGGTTGGCTTCATTGAAGTAGCGTATACATTTTGACACATAATTTTTGAGGTTGAAGTTGATTCTGGTTATTGATGAAGTGTTCTGGGTTCAGTTATGTGTTTTGGTTACAATGATCTAACTGTTCCAGTTGATTGGTTGAATTTTGACAAAGTGTCAGTTGTTAGGTTTTGAGTGAATTCTTGATTCAGTTGTATTAGAAATTGATGATTGGGTGATTCAGTTGCGTTATAGGTTTTAGTGATTGTTTGATTCAGTTGTGTTAGAAGTTTCAATGATTGGCTGATTTAGAAAGTGATGATTGGGTTTCGGTTATATCAGAGATTGATGATAGGGTTTCAGTGATTGGTTGATGCAACTGTATTTGATGGATGTATTGCAGTGATGATTGATTTTGAGCTTCAATGTTACTAATGGGTCTAGTATGAAAATTTGATGAAACGTGGCCTACATATTGTGTTGATGTGTACCAGGAGTGTCTAGTCTAAAAATTTATGAAATGTGGTCCCTAGAGGTTACTGATGGTTGAAGCCTTCAGTGAGGAAGTCAAAGCTTCCTTCCAGTAGTAGCTGGTGATTAGATCAAGTGGTTGGAGCTCCCTTCCAGTAGCAGCTAGAGAATGAGTGAAGGTTGTATCCTTTTGTAGGTCAATGTCTACGTACTGGTAAACATATCAGCCAATACAAGAGCTAGGGGTTGTATCTCCCTTCTAGTAGAATATGGAGAATGAGAGACTGTTGTAGCCTTCAGTAGGTGGGTACCTATGTATTGGTATGAGTTTGTGCCAGTACAAGATTGTAAACGATATTTTGTTTATATTAAAAAGAAGACAAAGACGACAATAGTAGGTGGTTTTCTCCTGCATTGGGTTTCCACCTTAAATCTTGGTGTTCATGTGTGTTTCTTATGTGTGATGATTTATTTATTACAACACATGGTTAATGACTATATAATGGTTGATAAAGTACTAATGCACTGGCTGAAGAAAAACATATGATGGATTAATTGAACCATAAAGTTCACTGGATATATGCTTATAGTCTCAAGAATAGTTGCGTACACATGCAGGTTCCATGCAGTAAAGTCATGTATAGAAATATGAATATGACATGTAAAATGTTATTGATTCGTAAATACTGATTCAATCCCCCCTCTCTCAGTATTTTTCCAACAATTTGTATTAGAGCAAGTCTATTGCCAGAAGCTTGATCACTTGAAGGAGATCCATCGAGACAATGAGAAGGAAGCAAAAGAAGAAAACATCTAAGAAGAAGAAGACATCTCAAAGGAACAATGACAATGGGAGAGACAATTGGCTATTAGGTGGAAGCAAGCATTCAGATTCAGAAGCACCTCAGATTGAATATGAACAAGAAAGAGAAGTATCAGGTACTAATTTTTGGTCTTCTAGTGATACATTTCTCTATTAATGCAATATTGAAGATAGTGAAACAACTGAATTTTCTCTTATGGGTGAAAGTTAAAGAAATCTAATAGAGACAGAAGTTAAAAGAATCAAAGATAAAATTAGAGATCAACAAGATCTATTTGAAAAAAGGGACTGTGCCTTCAAAGAAGAAGTTACCAAGTTAAAAGCTCAGCTAGAGGAAGAAAATAAAGTAAGGAAGCAGTACAAGGAAAAGGAAGATCAATGTCAAAGGTTGCAGGATGAAGTGACATCATTGAGAAATGAAGTAAATGAAAAGGATACAACAATCAAGAAACTTATAGATATATCCAGTTACCATGAAAGTCTTGAAGCTGAGGTAATCTCTCTAAAAGAAGATCTTGAAAATTCAAATAAGCAGAATGAAGAACTACCTCAAGCCGATGAGGAACAAGAAAATGAGATTCTCAAATTAAAACAAAAAGTGGAAGAAGGAAAAAACACCAAAGAAATCATGAAGTAGTATCTGGAAAAGGAAGAGAAATATCAGGTTGAGGTAAATATCCTAAAAGGTAAATTAGAAGAAAAGGATAAACTTTTACGATTTCAAGAAAGTACTAAGATTTTGGATAATATTATTAGTAGTCAAAGGTATCCTGCCATCAAATCTGGTCTTGGTTTTCTTGAAACTGCTAAAGGTGAATCTATCTCACAAACTGAGACAAGGAACTCTAATGACAAATTTGAAATTCTCAACAAGGAGATAAGAGGTCAACCCCATCGACAACCAAGGAAAGAAAGTCTTAAAAGAAAATCATTTACTCCTAAATATGGAAGTGTTAATCAATTATTTCCTTTGATTAATAATGTTGAATGTTTTAGATGTCATAATTTTGGATATGTTGCAGCTAGATGCAGAAGTAGAATGTTTCAAGATAATAACCATCTCATAGAAATATCATTAGCTTCCAACTACTTTGAGGGATATTGTTTGTCTTACAATATGATTGGTCACAAAGCCAATATTTCTATAGAAGGAATATGAAACATATAAGATGTTATGCTTGTAACATGTTTCAACATATAGAAAAATAATGCAGGGACAAGTCTATGGATCATCGTAGACAAATGGTAAGCAATCAAATAAGCAGATTTATATCAGAAAATCTGAAAAAGATGAATCCATCAAGAATCAAGAAAAAGAAGATCATATAAGGTGTGATCTTGCTCTCTTCTCATTCGAAGACAAAGATGATAGTGGATGTGCTCATCACATGACTGGAGACAAGATAAAAATGGATTCTTTGATAAAGAACCGTCATGATAATGATATTCTTGGAACTGATGCTTTAGAAAAAGTTCTAGGACCAGGTACAGTCAGAACAGACTCAAGAGGAATTGAAAGTATGAAATTTTAGCGTTCTAATTATCATACACAGGTATTATGAAAACAAGTAGCATATATATGGTAGTTTGAAACTGCATAATTGCGTATATGTTGGTTTGATGAAGAAGTAGTGGGACAAACACAGAAAAAGGGTCTGATAAGGTTCAGACAATTATCAATTGTCTTTTCTGGTTTGATGTCTGATGACTACAGTCTATGGATGTTATTTAGAAGTGATTTTTACCCTCATAAGTTGTTTATGACTTGATGTATAACTAGTTGATGATGATTCATGATGATTCTTACTGATATATGCAATACTAAGATTTGAAAGTGAACAGTTGACACATGTTCAGCGGGATAATATGCTATAGTTCTAATAATGCATTGTTGGCATTATGTTTAGAAGCCTTCCGTACATAATGATGGTGATGATTCTTATGAAGTGTTTAAATGAGGCATCATCCTATGCTGTGGTCATGAATTGCCTATGATGAAATCTAAGATGATACTTATATTGCTTGAGCCACATAATTGTTATTCAGATCAGATGTGTGGATGACTCTTTTGATGATGCATATAGTTATGTTTCTTACATGGTGATATTCATAAGTTCAAGGAGAATGACAAAACTTGAGTACACATCTTCATTATTTGATGATGTTAAAGTATGCTTCTGCCATCACGCCTTCAAAGATGCATAAATTTCATAGGGTGCAGTTATGGATGGGGATTCCTATAGTTCTTGGATATCACATGGTATATTGGTTGAGGATTATTGATCTTGATAATATCAGGAAAGTTTGACTATGAGGCCATGATTTGATTTTTTCATTGATGAGATGCTGGATACACATTATGTTGGATACATGAATGATTACTTAAGTTGCGTATTGGTAAATATTGTTGATTGGCCAAGAGAATGGTGTTATTGCAGGTTTCATGAAGACATAGCTATTTGAAGACATGGATATTCGGAGACATGGCTTACTTAGTCACATAATGATGATGACTTCTTACTTTATAATGATAGGTTTGATACTTACATATGTTGATTATCATGGTTGATGCTTATTAGATGTGGGATGTCGGAAAATCCCTAATGAAGATACATTATTGAGGGTTGTTTTCACATACATATGATATGATGTGAATGGTTTGTGTTACTTCTTGGAGACATGACATATTTTTAGTTGATTCATGGAAGGCTATGTTAAAGCTTTTTCTACTAAGGAAACGAAGCAAGTTGATCTTGATAAGATCAAGAGGATGAGTTGATATCTATATGCAACATACTGTGTCAGAAGTTGATGATATTAAAGGTACATTGTCTTATATTGTGAACTGATGATGGACATACACAGGTTGTTGTTCTGGATGCTTCCGGAATATGCTTATGGTGCAAATCATATATGGTGTATCATGGTCTTGTTTAGATCTTTGTTCTTTGTTATAAATGTCATGTATATAATTTAATGTAAAGGTCATGTAAAGACCTATGATGTAATAATTGTCATATTCAATCATGTATGGAATTTTGAGATTATGTCAAATTTGTATCCCCACTTGGTTAGGAGATTGATGCATGTATGAGTCATTGGTGATAGGAAGGTTATACTCACATAGTTGAGTTATAGAGTCATGTTATTCTTTCAAAAGTATTTCTGCAGACTCTGCATATGCTTAGGGGGAGAATGCATGGGATAGTGCATCTCAGCATGTACTAAGGTGGAGTTTGATTAGAGAATTCATCATGTCCCTAGGGGGAGCATGATCAGTGTTCATATTCAGTAGTTCAGATATGGAAGTCTTCATTTAACATTGTCAACCCTTTTCCCTTGATTTCAAAGGGGGAGATTAGTTTGGTGTTTGGAGAGTAGCTTGATGTTTTGAAAAGTTTAGTGCTTGTCTTGATGTTATTTACAGTGGTTGCCATCAAGTCCAAAGGGGGAGATTGTTGGCATTATGATGCATGTGTTGTCCTTGATGGAAACTCACTTGTATATGGTAACTAGATGAATCTACAGGATGGATCAAAGGTGACAGAATGATGGAACATAGAGATATCTGAGGTGATAGAATGATGGAATAAAATAATTGTTAAAGGTTTGATACATGAAGATTGTGTTAGTGTTTTCCTTGATAGACAACCTATTTGATGAATGGACTACTTGACAAAGATATAAATAGGATGTGATAAAATGCATGGCAGTTGTGTTTACAGAAATGACAAAGTTCAGAGTAATCATATCAGAAGTGATGTATGATGGAAACTCACATTATAACAGGTCAATTTAGAGGTAACATAGTAATGGCACAAAAGAACAGGATTATGGAACAAAGGATTATAGATCAAAATCAAGAAATTGAAGAAAAATAACGTTTTAAGTTGTATATGTTGTTTCACCTAGTTGAAGTAGCATATACAAGCAGGTACACAGAAAAAAAGGAGTGTATACGTATGCACACACTTTCATAAGAGGAAAAACACGTATGGGATGGAAAATTAAGGTTAAATAATACCAAGGGTCCATACCATGGTATTAGCCCACAATATTGAGCATAATAACGATTACTTGATCTCGTCTAAGAATACCACAGGTTCTAAGTGTTGTTTTGGTTCGAGGTATTGAAAAAAGGCTCTAAGTATATAAGGAGGTGAAGATCAAAGTGTGATGAAGTGCAAGTAATGAATATATTATGAAGAGTTAGATCAAAAGAAAATATGCATGTTATGGGTTTCTGATGCTTTGCTCGATTTGGACTAGGTATGCACCTGAGTGTTTGATGATGGATGAGATCTAATGTTGGATCAAGGTCATGAGACCTAAAATGACTTATTATTGTGTGATCTGATAATGGATAGTCTAGATCTGATTGCTAACACATGTTTTATCCTTTATATGATATGATATGGGTATATATGAATTCTAGAATAACTGCGAAGTTATAAGTTATTATTTGCAGATCTATACATTGGTTTGCCTTGGTGAAGGCATGTATACACGTTGGTTCGACACTTCTAAGCAGCGTATGTAGAAGAAAATTTTGTTGTTCGGAGATGACTGATCTATCTAATCATTTCCGCTGTTTTACTATTGTGTGTTAATGATGTCTTCCTTGGATTTGAAAGTAAAACTGATTGTATAAGGAGATTGAGTCTAGTTGATTGATTTATTAAGTAAGAAGGGTGATCTTTGCTATTATCTGTTTAGAACTTTGTAATATGACAGTAGATCTTTAGAATGTCATTTGGTACAATTTTTTGTTCAAAGGTTTTATGATTGAGTATATTTAGAGGTATATGCAGGTTGGGTTATAGAAAGTAGCGTATACATGTAGGTTGGCTTCATTGAAGTAGCGTATACATTATGACATATGATTTTGGAGGTTGTAGTTGATTTTGGTTATTGATGCAGTGTTCTAGGCTCAGTTATGTGTTCTGGTTATAGTGATCTGACTATTCCAGTTGATTGGCTGAATTTTGACTAAGTGTCAGTTGATTAGGTTTTGAGTTAATGGTTGATTCAGTTGTGTCAGAGGTTTTAGTGATTGTTTGATTCAGTTGTGTTAGAAGTTTCAATGATTGGTTGATTCAGAAAGTGATGTTTGGGTTTTGGTTATATCAGAGATTGATGATTGGGTTTCAGTGATTGGTTGATTCAGTTGTATTTGATGGATGTATTACAGTGATGATTGATTTTGAGCTTCAACGTTACTAATGGGTCGAGTATGAAAATTTAATGAAACGTGGCCTACATATTGTGTTGATGTGTACCAAGAGTATCAAGTTTGAAAATTTATGAAACGTTGTCCTGGGAGGATACTGAGGGTTGGAGCCTTCAGTGAGAAAGTCAGAGCTTCTTGTCAGTAGTAGTTGGTGATTAGACTAGGGGGGTGGAGCTCCCTTCTAGTAGCAGCTAGAGAATGAGTGAAGGTTGTAGTATTCGGTAGGCCGACGCCTACATACTGGTAAACATAATACAATAGCTAGGGGGTTGTAGCTCCCTTTGAGTATAAGTTGGAGAATGAAAGAAGGTTGTAGCCTTCTATATGTGGGCGCCTACATGCTGGTATGAGTCTACGATAGTACAAGATTGCAAAATATATTTTCTTTATATTAAAAAAAAGATAGGGACAACAACAGTAGGTGGTTTTCTCCCGCATTAGGGGTTTCCACCTTAAATATTGGTGTTCATGTGTGGTGCTTATGTGTGATGATTTATTTATTACAGTACATGGTTAATGACTATCTAATGGTTAATAAATTACTAATTCATTGGCTGAAGAAAAATATATGATGGATTAACTGAATCATAAAATTCACTGGATATACGCTTATAGTCTTAAGAACAATCACGTACACATGCAGGTTCCATTCAGTAAAATCACATATAGAAATTTGAATATGAAATGTAAAAAGTTATTGACTTGTAAACACTGATTCACCCCCCCTATTAGTATTTTTCCCAATAGAAAAAACTAATGGAATCGTTTTCAGGGATTATAAGCATCTTGTTTATAATTTTTGGGGTGATAGATATCAGAATGTCTCCATTCTGAGCTACTACAATTCTTTGCAAAGGTTTATACTTAGCTTGGCACCACATGACTAGATCAGGAAAACAATGGATTTAAGGAAACATACGCGTAGGAAAAAGGGATTCCCATAGATTTATATTGTCTCCAGAGTGAATATAGGTATGTTTTAGTTAACTGTGTATTTCGAACATGTAAAATTTACACTCCGTGTTTGTGATTTTGAAATATTGGTCAGCCAATGGAATGTGATCCAGGTCTAAGGCATAAAAGGCTTTTGGGTTTTCCTGTAATGAAGAAGAGCTGGAATATGGCTTATCTTTTCTCTTAGGAGCCATGATTATAGAATTGTAATGAAGGATAATAAAAAAAGGAGAACATATACCTTAAGGTGATGCATATTGGTTGTAAGCTCAACAGTGGTGTAAAATGTAAAACAAGAGCAATGAACTCAATCAAACAGTGAAAAGAGAAATTTTAGGAAGAATGGCATAAAGGGGCAAGGAGATTATTTATAATAGGGATTAGTTAAATGTTATAGGAAATTCGTTACTAATTGGGAAAATGGGCATTTAAGGCAGAGGGAGAACATTAATGGGAGGAAATAGATAGTGACAACAGATCGACAGACACAGATCGATGACAATAGATAGGGACATGCCATCTGAAACGGTTGGAACTAGAAGGCACGAGAATATTTCCGTTGATGTGGTATTGGGAGGTGTGGGAAACCAGATATGCAGATTTCGGAGGGGGTGGTGGTGGTAGATGGTAATGAGTGAGGGGGGTGTGAAGCATGGAGGTCGCGACACGTAGTGGGGGTCCGCGTGGATAAAACTTCTTTTCACACCCCCCTTGCCGTTATCACATATCATAGTGAGGGGGTGATAAATGGCTTCCCCGTTGTTGATTTGGGTGGGGAAGTAGATCACCGTTTATTTGTGCTTGAACTTTAGTGCTTCATGAAAAATCACTTTTATTGTTTATTAACTTTGACTAAAAGCATAACAATGTTTATTTACACAAAATTAATCACTGCTTTTGAAGGTAATTAAATGATAATCAAAACTTAATCTAACTTCGATGCATTTAGACTAGCAGCCATTATTTTCCTAATTCACTTATAATCCTATTCTAATACAACTTTTTCCAAACTTTGAGCATATTTGGCCATTATTTATCCTATTCTATCCTATCTTCTAGTGTTCGACCAATATTAAACAGTTTGGTGAACTTATTCTCTAATATAAAACATAAATTTAAATGATTTGATCAATTTTAAACCATATGATTCAAATAAGAAGAAAAGGTTGTGTCATGTAAACAAAATGCACACAAAAACTTGATTTATTACATTGCAATTTATTTCTATGAAGTGGCATTTAAGCAGGTACACTTATACAAATTTAATTTTCTTTTGATGGGATTTTTTTTATTCATATTTTCATTTTTATTCTTTATGTTTTCATACCCTCTTTTATAAACAAAAACCAACTTATAAAAAATATAGCATGTTACAACATCGGCTCCAACTGGGGACTTCTTCCTCTTGCAGGTTGCAGAGAACTTGCAGATCCATGTGCCTTCTCCTCAGACTAATTGGGTCTCTATTGAAACAAATACACACTGTATGTAAAATAAACTCCCTGATATTATACAATGATGAATGAATGGAAACCTCTCAATACTGAATGTATTGTTTCAAATATTTCCCATTGATAGGCAATCAAGAATACTCTTCCTCCAAATTCTGCAGGATGAAAGTGTTATTACCCTTAACCTCAACAATTCTAAAAGGTCTCAACTAGAGTTTGTCAAACTTGCCATGTTTTCCTTTGTCTTCTCTACTAGTATCCCATCTTAGTACCAAATCACCTTCCCTAAACCTCTTTCCCTAGCTTTCCTATCAAACAATATTTTCATTTTACTCTAATATTTCTTAAGCTTGTAATGAACTTCAACTCTATCCTCATTTAGTTGTATGATTTGATTTATTCTTTGAGAGAAATCATCAGGCTCTTCATTTGAATCTTGTAAAAAATTCATGACAGGGAAATCTAAATGTGTGGAAAATATAACTTCTTTACCATAAACAAGTTGGAAAGGGGATTTACCTGTTGATATTTTTGATGAAATCCTGTTAGCCCAAAGTGCATAAATGAGATGATTGTCCCAACTCCTTTTATGATCCTCCAATGTTTTCTTTATAACTTTAGCCAAACATTTATTTGAGGGCTTTGCTAGTCCATTTCCTTGTGGATAGTATGGAGTAGAATGATGCAACAAGATCTGATATTTCTGACAGAACTCAATCATCTTAGTACTACTGAATGTTGTTGCATTGTCTGTCACTATTTTCCTGGGGCATCCAAATCTAGACAATATATATTCTTCAATAAATTTAATAATAATAATATCAGTTTCATTTATGACTGGAATGGCCTCTACCCATTTGGTAAAGTAATCTTTAGAAGTCAATATCCACTGTATTGACTGCTTGATGGAGGATGAATTTCACCAATGATATCCAATCCCCATTGAAGGAAAGGTGCTTGGACTAGTACTGGAACCAATGGAAGCGCTTCTAATCTTTGTTTTCTAGCAAACATTTGACACTATGTACAACTCCTAACCTTTGCTCCCACTTGTGAAAACAGAGTAGGCCAATAAAACCATGCCCTTAAGATATTGTATGCTATATCCCTCCAAGCATAGTGCCCTCCACAAATTCCTACATGAAATTGATAATGATGCCTTATGTCTCATATTTTGTTAAGCAAAGTAAAAGGATGTTAAGAGGATCCTTCCAATATATATTTGCATTAACAATACAATATTTTATAGCCTTCAACTTCAGCGTTTTACATTGATTCTTGCTAAATTTAGGTGGACATTCAAATTTTCTAAGGAAATTCACAATATCAGAGTACCAATTTGATAATAATTTTTTTTCATCAATGTGAATAAGAATTGGTTGATATGATGCAGAAGGTTCTTAGGAATTCTCATGTGTTGGGATTTCATAAGGTTAATTTGGATTCTCCTGTGTTGGGCTCTTAGAAGGTTCTTGTGGATTCTCCTGTGTTGGGATTGCAGAAGGTTCTTGTGTATTCTTCTCAGCTGGGATTTCAAAAACATAATTTATTCCTAAGATCTTGCAATTGGACTCAGAAAGGAGCTTAGCCAGGACTTGACCTTTTACCAGCTTAATAGTATTGATGATGAGATCATACTCTAAAATCTTAGATATCCATCTCCCTCTCCTTCCATCAGTATCAAGTTGAGTTAAAACAATTTTGACAACACTATTGGGTATACAGGAAATAATAAAAGAGTGGAGGAGATAGATTCTAAAGGATTTCAGAGCTTGAACTAAAGAATAGGCTTGTTTTTCAATAATGTCATACTTGAGCTCAACATCTCTCATAAGTTTTCTAAAAAGGGCAATGGGTTGGTCATCTCCATATTTATTATTTTGCAAAAGAACGATAGTTAAGTTGGTTTCAGAGGCAAAAGAAAAGACACTAAAAGGTTCAGAGTAATATGGACTAACTAAGATGGGATAGTCCATTTAACTTAATGTTTAGTTTTTAGCATATCAGTTAAGTCCTTAACTGTTTCAACATAATTAGGGATAAACCTTCTTAAAAAACTATTTTTCCCAAGGACAACTTGAACTTCCTTATTATTCCTTGGTAATATAAGTTCCTGAACTGCTGAGACTCTTTTTGGATCAATGACTACTCCTTCTTCAGAAATGATGTGGACGAGCAATTTTTCTTCTTGGAGTGCCAACAAAGACTTCTTGGTATTAAGAGAAATCCCAAATTTTCTTCACCTGTCAAAAACCTTTCTCAAATGATTTAAATGCTTATGGTAAGAATTGGAAAAAATTGTCAAATCATCTAAATAAATAACAACATTTTTTTCGTCTTACCCATAAATGCTAAGTCCTTAGCATGTTGAAATGTAGCTCCAGTGTTAGTTAACCCAAAAGGCATCTTGGCATACATGAATGTGCCCAAAGGACTTGTGAATTTAGTCTTTTCTCTATCCTCTAGATTAACCATAATATGATTATATTGAGAAGAAACCATCTAACATGGAAATTATATTGGCTCCTGAAATTTTATGAAGTAATTGGTCCATTTTGGGTAATCGATAATTATATTTCAAAGAAGATTTATTCAAATTCCTAAAATCCACAAATAATCTAATTTCACCTTTCTTTTTTCTCACTGGAACTAGATTGGCTATCCAATCAGAATATCTCAATGGGAGTATTATTTAGCATCAAGTAGCTTAAGTTCTTTTTCAATAACAGGAAGAAGGACACGATTAATTCTCAAATTTTGTTTGAAAGGTTTTGCCTCTCGTTTTAATGTAATTTTATGTTCAATAAGAGATGTATCATATGTTTTTAATTCATTATAAGAACAGGAAAAATAATATTTGTAAGCTTTAAGGAGGGCTAAATATTTGTCTTTGGCTTCCACTAATAAGGATGTAGAAATTTTAACATTTCTGATTTCTTTAGAACTTCCAATGTTATAAATTTCAATATTTTCCTCATGTGAATTTGATAGAGGACTTTTGGGGATATCATTATGATCAAAGAGATTATCAAGAAGGATTAACCCTTTTGGAATAAAATTGTTAGATAATTGAATAATGCTATGATCAACAATTTTAGAGTCAAATTGTGTTGTTTGATTTTCGTTGTTAAATTCAAGATTATCAAGTTGTTCTTCCTCAACTCGGAGGTTTGAGAATTCATCAATAACTTGAAAAAAGGATTTTAGCTGCTCGTCATCATCAAAGATTTGCCAGTGCTTAAGATTGTTAGGAATATATGGTCTATACTTGACTTGAATTTGATACTGGACAAGCATTTTATCAGAAATTTTAAAAGAACTAGCAGAAAAAACCAAGGAATCTGCATGCATGTTTTGATCTCTAGGAATAATAGTGATATTGAATGCTGAAAAGAAATTTTTAATTGAATCCCAAATCTCATTCCTATAAGATCTTAGTCTGGGGTGCTTAGTTTGACACTGATTCCTAACTTGTTTGACAATATATTCAAAATCATTGTATACACTTAAATTCTGCACCTTAAGACTTCTTGCTAATTCCAATCCTAGTAGAAAAGCTTCATACTATGCTACATTATTAGTTACATCAAATTCAAGTTTATACGATTTCATAATATTTTCTTTATCTAGTGGAATTAATACAATTCCAACTCCTTCTCCTTCCTTTGCGCAAGAACCATCGAAGTACATTTTCCAAATTTCAGTTTCAATAGTATTAGGTTTGTCAACAATGTTTTCAATAGTAAGATGAGTATTTTTTGAATTATTAGCTGATAATTAAAAACACCCAAAGTCTTGGTCAACCACATAAATAGGATGATTCCTAGCTTGATCAAATTTACAAACAATATTCATAAATCTAACTACTCTGTATAATCTGAGATGCTCACCCCCATATGCCAGAATAGTGGCATAAGACATGTCCATTTTTAGGCTTCCTCTTAATTTAGCACAACGGTATCTTGATAACAGCATGCCAAATTTGGGAGGGATGTTGGTGAATACAATGTCTAAAACCACACTTTTGTCAGGGATCTAAGCTAAAGTAACCCCCAAATTTTTAATAAGTCCAAGACAAGGTACTTTCTTGGAATCAAAAGTATAAATATTATGGTTAGTTCTAGTGACTTCTAATTGTAGTTGGTCTATGACTACCTTTAACATCAGATTATGGGAAGCCCCAAAATTTAACATACAATTATATAACAAGAAATCATGAATTTTTAGAGTCACATAAAAAGGTGGTACATTCTCATCAATTTGTCAGAGTGAGGACCAAAGACCATTGAGGGTTTTTCATCTTGCAGGCTTATCACATCCCCTTCAACATCAACACTGGATGACTGAATCTATTTAGAAACTTAGTTTTTATACCTTGGGTTCTTTGACAATTCAACTAGGGGAATTGGTATTTTAACTCTTTCCAATTCTCTTTCAACATTGAAAGTTGTCAAAACAGTTTATCAATTAAGCTTGTTTCAACTGTTTGATTCAATGGTTGAATGATTGTTTTCTGGGTTTCAATAGATTTGATCCGAGGTTCATTTACAATGGGACTTTTTGGTGGTCTACTAGGCCCTGATCTAGGTCTTAGATCGTATCTCCTATTCAACTCTGCAATTAAAAATTCAGGAAAGGCCTGATATTTAGATATTTGATGGTCATTTTGACCTTGAGAAAATTCATTTAAAGAGTGAGAAACAATAGAATTATGTACAGATGAATGATCCATATTATTTATATATTTAGAAATTAAAGGTCCAATGTCATCTAGTTGTTGTTCATCAATCATCAATGGGGGTCGGATCTGTTGATCAGTGTTCGGTCTTTGCAAAATTTGAGTTTGAGGTACTCTTCTAAATTGAGTTTGTGGTCTAGCAACAGTTTGTTGTATCGTTCTAGGTTGAGTTTCTATCTTAGAAATCCCATTAGAAAGGTTTCTAAGTAATGATGTTATCTCATCTATCTTTTGATCATCATTTTTGGTTTTTGAGGAAGATCCTTCTTCCTTAGCTTTCATTTTTCTTTTAGCCTTTTTAGTCTTGACTTTGAGTTTAGATGATGCTGATCTATTAGCCTCAACTTCTATAGCATTAGTTTGCATGTCCTGTAAGGTAGGAGATGTCCTTCCCCAAGCATGACTACAAATTCATCATCAAAGGCTCTGGAAAACCTAACTTTTGCTGCTATAACTGGAGGTTTACAATCGAGAGGCATCTTATGGTAAAGTTTATTGAACCATTTAATGAAATCTGCCACTGGTTCACCATGGTTTATTTCAAGCTCTTCAAATTCTATAAGATAGTAAACTAGATCCTTTTTAACATCCCATTGATTCTTGAATATGGTAGTTAATTCATTCCAAGAATGAATTTAATTAACTCTCAATTGTCTAAACCAAATCCTAATGTTTCCCTCTAAAGATTGAATAAATAATTGCATATAAACATCCTCATGCTCTACGTTCATATTATCAACAAAATCTAATAAGGCAACTAGATGATCTTCTGTAGACAAACTTGTTTCCCCATTAAACCTTGGTAGGTGTTTCAAATACCCATCACGAAAATTATTGAGCTAGTTGGGAAGATGTAGAGAAACATGCCTATCTTGAATAATAGGTTGAAAGGCCATATTTGAAGATGAAGATGAAGATACTTCAGTAGAATAGGTAGGAGATGTTGTAGTGGAGGATGAAGAGGAAGATGGTGAAGATGGTGGTGTAAAAGTAGGAGGAGGAGGATGGGAAAGTAGAGGACCCCTAAAAGTTTTTAAAGGTGTTTTAATAACTAACTTCTGAACCTCTGTTTCAACTTTTTCTTTATTGTCAAATAATGGGTATGAGTATACCCCTAGAATCGATCCCTAGCCTACTAGGAGCCGATTTCCAAAATCAACCCCTTGGCCTGCCAGGGGGTGATTCTAGCCCCGGAATTGGCCCTTGGCAGGCCAAGGGGCCAATTTTGGGAATCAACCCCCTGACAGGCTAGGGGACCACTTTTCCCTGGCAAAGCATGCCCACGACTAAGTGTACCTGCCTAAGTCACAACAACCCCTTACCTTCTTTGAGAATGGCCCCCTTCCTATCAAGGAGCCAATTCTTAGAATCGACCCCTGACCTGCGAAGGGACTGGGGACAAATGTAAAAAAACTAATTTTTTTCGAAGGAATGAGTTTTTTTTGTACCCTATATGAACCTAAAATCCCACTTGTCATGGGGGTATATGTGCATGTTTCTGCTCTTCTTTAGTTTTTAAATTTTATTTTTTTTTGTTTGTTTACTTAAAATATTAGCTTTTTTGTAATTTACTAATATATATATATATATCTATATATATATATATATATATATATATATATATATATTATATATATATATATATATATTATATATATATATATATATATATATATATATATATATATATATATATTGCAGGAAAATGACATGAAGGAAGGTTTCTATGAATCTTTCCAAACCAAATGTAGCTAAAGCTCGAGGTGGATCCTAAAAAATATTGCTGAACAAACTTGACCTGAGCTAATAACTAAAAATATAGCAAGTGCCTCTAAGGATAAGTTTGTTTCTTATTGGAAGAAATCACAACAAGTGAAGCATACAAAACTTGCATGGTTTGTGAAAGATAGAGAAGGCAAACATGATCTGCAAATATATCTATATGCTGATATGATTAACGATGGTGGAAGTTATGAGGTGCTGGGAAAAATACTAGACGTGTTTGATATCGAACACTAAAGTTGTTTATGTACTTATAAAACTGCTTAAGTCACTGACAAGATTATATATTAGTTTTCATTCTTAATAGATGACACGGGGGATGATTCTACAAGAATGTGTAAACAAATCATAAACGACATTACACAAGATATCGTAAGTATTGTTATTTATATTTATGTGTTTTGGGTTATTGTAACTGTATCCTTATATCTTTTATAACTTAGTTTTTACGATATTTTGTTTGACAGAATTTTATTGAAAGTCTTTCAATTATGTTGGGAGGAATTTATTTTATAGAGCGAGATATTATGAATGTTGTTAGAAGTTTCCACTCAGGGTTAGAAGAAGATATGGAAAACAATAAAAAAGTACTTCATCATGCTACAAGACTACCTCCAAGGGATTAGAAAAGAATGCATATAGTGGATAAATCTAGCAAAGCTAGACATGTTACTTTTGAAGATGAGGAAGTTGAAATGGAAGATAAAGCTGAAGAATATGTTGCCATTACTGAAAATGATATTAGAAATGATTTTAGAAAGGAGAAGATCCATAAAATACCAAAAGAAAAAATGCCCAAGAATGTTTATGTTCTAGTTGATGATGAGGTTGTTAATTATGTAGAAGAAAATATGATAACCGAGAGCAGGAAGAAATTAAAAGTTGATCATTCTGAAAAAGTCATGGGTAACAGTGAAGATCATAGTGAAAACTCAAAAGGAAGCAGGGAAATCATTACGCTAGGAGTTGATTTAGAGGATGACATTATTAAAACAAAACAAAATTCCATTCGACATTACTTGACAAAGAAAAACTTAATTAAGGATGGTCATACATTTCAAGCTAATGTCAGCCAAATCTATAAGCCAAATGAAGGACCATTTAAATATCAAATTAGAAAAGCACGCCAACTACATGTTCACAACTTGAAGGCATTGATGAGGTACAATCCATATGATCGTGTGGTTGATTATGTGCTTCTTGTTGATCCAATTCAAGTCCCCAACAAAGAAACATTTGATAAGTGAAAATGTTTTGAATACAAATATTATGTACTTGGGGGAACCATTCCATAGAAGCTCAAATGAAATTGATGGAGGAATATCCCAATAACCCACGTTTTGAAACAATGAAATGTATCATTTATGATAGTTTATCAGATACAAATGAAACTTATTGGCATGGGAACATCATACAGATAATGAGTATATGATGTCTATGACTTTCATCCAAATGGTTTTAGATTTATTCGTAATGAATTTGAAGAAAAATGTGGTGGGGATAAGACAAAGGTTAGTCTAGCTTTTCAAAAGGAATGTTGTAAGGAAATAGGTTATCAAATTGAGGAAAACATCAACTCAAAAGGTGGAAAAGTAAATTATGATATATTCAGAGGTATGGATAAAATTTTCCAGTTGAAATTTAGAACTGGATAGATATGGGAATTTATTAATGATATTTTTAGCATGTGGGAGAAAATTAGCATTAAAAACCAAAAGGTGAAAAAGTCTAAACCAGTGATATGTAGCAACAGTGAATCAGGTCCTAAAATGAAGCTCCTTCCAGAAGATATTACTATCACACCTTGGACAACATTGCAAGGACTGAAGGATGAAAAAATTGTCAAAACAATATTATCTCGTGTGAAGTTAGGGGAATTATCATTGGATGAAATGTGAGGAATTTAAAAACTAAGTTTGCTGAATTCTTTTTACTTATTTATAGATTATAATTTTCTTTTAAATATAACATATTATTCTTGGTAGTATTTGTTATGCATATCATTATACTAACTTTTTTTACTTTATTTATTGAGTTATAAGGTTTCATGACAATACAAGAATATATGGTTAAATTGTTGAATGAAGATAATTGGGATGGTGTTGTACGCAGCTACCCAGATTCAAGTTCTACATCAACACTTAAATATTTTTATCTTGCATTTAAATAGGTATGTTGATTTATACATTCATTTTTATTCATCTGTATACTATTTTTATTTTTTAACTTATACATATCTTTGTTTATTTCATTAACGATGAAAAATGATGCAAATGGAGCACCAGATAGTTTCAGAAGCTTTATTGAAAAAATAAAGATGGGAAGATTGAGAAAGAAGCGCCTTAGTAATGTTGAACTTGATCCTAGTCTTACTCATTTCATTTGGAATGGGCTTGAGACTATCCAATATCAAATAATACAAGGTGATTGTGAAGACATTTCTAAACTCATGCCTAAATGGGATTATTCCCTAGTTTTTGTAGATATTCCTCATGTTTTTAATATCCCAAACATTGACTATGATAGTGACCCTTATACTTATCAAGCTCTTAGTAAAGTGGTTACATGATTTGTAAAAGTCACAACATGACCATTATGAATATTTGTGACATTTCATTCAGACACACAATTTTCAATGTTATTGACAAGATTCAAGGGAAAAGCAAACTCAAGGATGCAACTTACATGGTATGATGTTGAAATTGTATGTTTGATTTATGTTAAAAAAATAATTTATGTACAAGTTAATTGGTTAATTGAACTTTTACCATTTCATGTGACATACAAAAGTAAAATCTTATTAACCATGGAGATCAACCAATTATAAGTGATTGTGAGTTCATCCATGTTGAAAGCTGGAAAAAATATGATAGCTATAAGCCTATGCTTCTTAATCAAGTAGATGGAAAGAGTCATAGCAAAGTACTCGTTTATGATGTTGTTGAAAAAAACTAACATATAAAGATAAAGAAGCAAAAGGAGAGACAATTAAAATCTATCAAAAACCACAGTCATTGATTAACTATCTTATAGACTTATGTTCAAATGAAAGAAATTGGGTTTTGGATTTGTTCTCAAGCTCAAGTAGGTTTTATGATATAAGATTGAATTTCAATATCTTCGTTCTTAATTTATATGCGATTATACTAATTTACTTCATTATTTATTTTGTTCTTGATAATTAGGTACAACACTAGCATGTTGCCTACAAAAATAAAGAAATTGCATTGCCATTGAAAAAGACCCAGTACAATGCAAATTTATTCAACAAATAATTAATGCTCTTCATTTTCTTCCAGATGCAATGCAAGAAATTGGTTTGAGGAAAGGGGATTTTAATGAATCACATGTGGCAAAAAGGAAAAAGAACATCAACCACTATTAGATGGAATGATTGAAAAGGCATACATTGGGAGATTCACAGACATCAAAGATCCATCAAAAGAGGAAAATGAGCAAATTGAAGAAGAAAATAATGTGGCAGAAGACAATAATGAAACTCTAGAAGATGAAGAGTATGGATTACGTGATATTATTGATTAAATTTAAGTTATGCTTAGAAATCAAGCTCATTTTTTGTAACTATTAATTAGTTATACTTGTAATGTTTTGACTTTGATATTTTATGAGAAGAATAAGTATCGAATTAATGTTGTTATATGTTCAATATATGTATTATGTGATTTTTGCATTAATTTTTATGTGAATCATGATTTTTTGAAAAAACTGTGATTATTATTATTTTTTGACATGAAATTCATAAAAGATATATTATTTAACCATTCTTTGTTAATTTTTTCCTATAAAAATTGAGATTTTGAAATGTCATTTTCAGTAAAAAAAAAAGTCTCAAAATGTGTAATTGTTTTGCTATATTTATGTTCAAAATGTGTATTTTTATTTAAATTGTTAAAAAATTATTTGTTTTCTAGAAACAATTATTTGATGTGCATTGAAATATTAATTATGATATATAAATATATAGAAGATTGAACTTTAAAATATCGACTTTTTTAACTATGGCAAAAAAATAAGGATCTCACACAAAAAATAAAATTAAAAGAAATTATAAAAATATGAAGAAGACAACTACTTAAAATTGTTAAATTAGAAAATATTATTCACATTTAACAAATTAGAAAATTTAAAGTAAAAAAAATAAGTCTTTCAAAAAAAGAGCACTGATGTAGATTCAACACTTTTTAAAATGAGCATGCAAATCACTAACATTCTAAAAGCTAATATACATAAAAAAATTTGAAGTGTCAAAAACTATGCTATATATATATATATATATATATATATATATATATATATATATATATATATATATAATCACACTTTTTAAAATCGGTTGATTTTTTTCTACCTCAAAAAAAGGGTAATTATATTAGTTCTCGTTTCAAAGTTCACATTGTTTCAAGCCCGAGCAACTTTTGCACTATCTCTATTTGTTCCACAACTTCCTAGATAAGCCTAGGCCTATACTTAGCCAATTTTTTTCTTGCCCAAGTCCCTATTTTGTTGCGTTGTTTCCTTGGGAATTAGCCCCTATTAATTAGGGAAATTCTTTAATTGGAATTACGCAATCCATCATAGGCCTTCCTCTTACTACATGCACCACCTTTACAATTTATATGATTATACAAATGCTAGTACACTGTCCTTGAACTCTAATCTCAACTGGGTAACTCTCAGATCTGACATGCATGAGTTATTTACGAGTGAATCATCAATTATCTGGTTGACCACATGAAGAAGCACCCCACTGCCTCACCTCCTACTAGTTCCTCCATCAGTTGGAACTAGTTTAACTGAGTTTAACTTAGTTAAACTGAATTAATTAATTACAACTCAAAATAAACTCAATCAAGGCTCCTATAATATAGGAGACACTCTACATGACTCAAGTTAGACCCTCAACTCGAATTAACTGAGCCAACTAAGTAAAATTAATCTAGTTAACTAATACAATTTGTCATGTGTTGTGGAATTACAATTTTATTCCTAATTTAATTCAATGACAAATTTAAAGTAGGATTTTCTTGTTGCATTTCAACATTCTCCTCTTCACTTTGAGGTGCTAATGTTTGATCATTCTGTCCCTTTGAAAACAATGGAAAAGGGTCTTAGTTGCTCTAATGTCTATTGAATACACTAATTGTTGCTACTTAAATTAATTAATACCAATGGAAATAATGGAAACTTTTTATTTCATTGTTCTTATAGTACATTCTACTCCCCTAAACTTGTACTATTCCTTTTGATGTTGAGACTCCCACTGAGTTCATGCTCTCTAAAATTTGAATATGCAACTATCCTGGATATATTTGAACAACTGCTCACTTTCATTATGAAGGAAACTAGTGAAGAGATGAGTGGCATATCACTCCCAACTTTTGCCTAAAATATTTAAAGGGTTATTTGGCAAGAGGATTTGTGAAGATGTCAACAACTTGTTCCTTTGTTGATATATATTCCAATCTCACAATTTGATCAATGATTTGTTATTTAATAAAGTGTTATTTTATGGGAAATTCGTATTTAAGAAAGAAGGTTGTGACCCTTAGTATATACATGTGCATAAAAGGAATTCAATCTTGAGCAATACACCTTGTCTGAAAGATAAAACACATATTTATAACAATGTGTTTGTAGTTGTATTGTTCATAGAATTCTACTTTAATATGTGTGAAAAATATTCAAATTCGATCAAATTCAACTTTAGACAGCTCACCCGATGAAGATAATAATTACACTGAATTCCTCTTTTTGAGAGGACCAAAATCAACTTAAAGATCACTCAAATCAGATATGCAAAAGTGCGTTTATGAATAATATCCCACAGTGCATATTTGATAAGGTCTACCCTAAAGAAAAGTGGACCCTCGTGGAAGGCTATAAATAAACGTGTCCTCTACCTCATTTCGACACAATCATGAGACACTCTTCTATCTTGGTTTTTGGCTTGGGTAGGCCTGAGTCTTTTCCGCTAATGAATAGGTATACTCTAAGGTGACATTGCAAGGTCTGAAGCTCATGTTTTAGATCTAGGGTTTTGGGCCACAATCGCAAGCACATCAAAGAAGGATACCGACCATAGTTTCTCTCACATAGGATCATGCGTGTGACTGGATATTTCCATTTGCATGAGCAACTCACTGTGCATGCGACTGAGAGTTAGGGTTTTCATAGATCCAGTCACATGCTTACCATAGATTAGATCCAAACCTAGTTGCTCGCTCTCCAAGCTTAATGGTATGACTGAGCTACTAAACTCATTCAGATGATTCCTCCTCCATGCGACTGGGCACTAAACCATGAAACCTCAATTGTCCAAAGATTTCACTCAGTGATCGCAGGGTTCGAAAGTTTACTGCAGTTAGTGATAGTTCAGTACAGACTTCAAGACCAATATTTTGAGTATAAGCTTTTTTGTGTTTATTTCATGGATGTTGTAGTTATTTTTTGTTGGTTAGCTAGATAGATGAAGATATTGATCATTGTACTCTCTTTTTCTGAATCATTTGATGACAATCTATAAGAAGAATAATTTACAAGGGTTTTTCCTTGATCTTTGACCAATCATGGTGTCTCTATGTGTGAATGATTTTTTTCGATTATTCATTTTTGTTCCTCTACATTGATGATGATGATATTTTTATTTCTACATAGTTGCATATGATGATGAATAGTGATGTAAATCTGAATAATATTTTTGATGTTATGGGGTGAACTTAATGTGTTAATGAAGAAATGCATTATCAAAGCAAAGAACAATATATCCCTAAGAAAAATTAACATGGAATGAGAGCTGGGCTGCATAAAAGTCATGGAGATCACCCCCATGGAGACACCTTTGTTGGAAGCAAGAGAATATGGAGGATACCTAAAAGAATACTAGGGTTTGAAGAAAACCTTAGGCAATTTGTGTATTAGTGTTTGATGGATATTATGAGGTTAGGTTTTAAGAGAAACCCATGTTTATGGAAAATATTTGAGATATGAAATATAGAAACCCTATAATGATCAAGGTAAAGATGTTCAAGCACTTGTGATGGATTCTGTTAGCTTCCTGCTGCAGCAGGTTATTCATTTTTCATGATTGGCATTTCACAGGCCAAATATGTCGTACTTTGCTTGCTGCAATGCTCCACATTTGTTTAGCAGTCTCCAAGTGAAGAAGGCTACTTCAAGTTCATCCAATTGCCTCCAAATTTTGTAAAGTGATCCCGGTATCGCTATTTTTCAGTTAAAGGGAGGTCCAAACAGTTTAATCTTGGTCTCCCTAGGTTTAAATTTCCTGTTTTAGAATGTAGAGATTGTAAATTTGTCCAAGCAGTTTAATCTTGACAGATTCTTAGATAGGTAGAAAAGCAGAGGAGCCCAACAGCTTAATCTGGGCTCTGGAAGAAATAAGGGTAGTATTGTTGGGTTGTGTTATATTCTTTCCACGACTAACCTACGTAGTGAACCGGG
>APFE031694607.1:90782-117783 GCA_000404065.3 Pinus taeda | reverse complement strand
CACCTCCCAGATACAATGGACTCCTTCCAAAGTATAAAATCCCTCTGAGGTAATCAGACCCCTTCCGAAACCTCAAATACCCTTCACACCCACTTACTTGCTCTTTCCCCCAAAGACTTACCCTCTATAGAACCTTAAAGACAGATCGCATCGCAACATCGCACTTTCATCTCCATGCAGGTCATCACCCATCCGGTCCTCGCCGATGCGATATTGCGATATCGGCGATCGGCGATCGCAAGCGCCGAGTGTCCAACTCGAGCACCATCCGTCCCCGCCGACGCGATATCGCAATATTGGCGATCGGCGCTCGCAAGCGGCAAGTGTGCAACTCAAGCACCCTCCGTTCCCCGCCGACGGGATATTGCGATATCGCATCGGAGTTTCTTCATCGCATTACCTCTAGTATCAGCACTTCACCACGTCGCTCTGTACTAGGGACCCACCACAGCTGACGTCATCCGCCGTACAGCCGACGTCATGCTGACGTCAGCAGCTAGAAAGCCGAAACTTCGCGCAGGAAGAAAAATCGCACTTCGGAGCTCCAGATCAAGAAAGAGAGGTAGTTTTCGATGCGTGATTAGCGCTTCGCTATGGGAAATAGGCCATTTCGAGGAATCTTCAGGGAATCTTCTGATTTCTTAGCCCATTGCGCGCTGAAAAAGCTCGAAAATCACCCGATTGTGCCAAAAGGATCTGGTTTAAAGACAACAGCAGATCAATCACAGAGTTTAAAGTGCATCAGATCAAATCATCAGGCATCAAGCGTGTCAAAGAGTATCAGTAGACGGCGGGAGTCATCAATGTAGCGGCAAAGAGTATCAGCGAATATCTTGAGCAGCGGCCCGAAGCAAGAGAAAATTTAATATCTTCCAGTAGATTCATAGAAAGAGGGCGAAGCTACTTGAAGCTCTCAAATCGTAATTATTGCGCATTTAATTCACACCAGAGCCGAACTGCAGTTCCCGAAGCACAATCATTCAGCAGCACCGCATCTGGCCCCCAAGGGCCACCTCTTCACCTGTTCTGATCCAGATGCCCCCAGCGCAGCCAAAAAGATTTACTTGCATTTAATTCCAGCAACACTTAGATTTTTGAAGAGTTCTCTAAGCAGACCTGTTGAGGTCACTTGTAATGATGTCTTTCCGATATTTTTCTTATAAATACCACCCTGAGAAATGTTGTGAGGGGTTGGTTGGTTGGTAGTAGTTGTTGTTCAGTCTTCTTTCCAGCATTTTCTCCGAGCAGAGACTCGCACTGTAACTGTCATAATTTCCATAATCAAAGATTGTTGAAAGCATGGATTACGAAACTACTTGATGTTTCTCTTGGCCAAGGAATGATCACAGAATTCCTATGCTTCTACATGATCCAATAAGTGTTCCTCTCCTCTGTTTAATTTTATGTTTTTTACCACCCTTTCCGCCCTTCTAAATTGCAGGAAAAAAGAATAGCTTAAGATTTGTTTCATTACACCTTAAGTTCAATTTCTGCGTTTTTCAATGTTTTCTTCAGAAACAGTTATGAGCTTGTATTCTTAAATGATCTGGTTTACACTGTTTCTTTCACATATGAGTGCATGTTTTAGGAATTCTTAACTGCTCCTAGAGCCCATTCATCCATTTCTCCTCTTTGTCAGCATGATGAAATGATTCTCCTTTGCCTTTCATCCCTGATGTTCACTCCATACTTTCAGCAGACAGAAAATTGTATCCTGTGTGGCTATCCCACTCCGTATCCCCTTGTGACCAAGAAAACGCTCGCAAGCCTCAATCTGTGACTCCATGCCCAATGGTTCGAAACTTATCTCACCTTACCGTGCCCCTTTGTTCGAGAATCCTACCTTCTTCCCAATCACAATCAACGCTCCCTTGAAATCAGAAAGCTAGCCTAAAATCATCAACTAAGGTTGAATCAAAAGGAGAGAGCCCTCTACGATTGCAGGTGGGCTAGAACCTGCAATCAGAAGTTTGGTTTGTGGTTACCTCGGCCGTATCCCTATTAGGAGCCTAGGGACAACCTGAGTGATAACACCAAGTATTTGATAGAATTTCAATCTCAGTCGGGGATGATGAGGCCTAGTCTTAAGGTTGATTTTGCTTGATCAACATATTTATCATATCTTTAATGATTTCTGAAAGTTACTGCAAGTTCTATGCAGAGGCCAAGATTTTGGGCTAGAAAATTAACGCAAATCACGTGGTTGTTGGCACAGAACTGGGAATTCTGGACTATAGTCACTTGCAGGCAAGCCTGTGACAATGAATTTAGGTTTATGGTCACTCCCTTTCCCATAGCATGAGAGGGACTATGGCCTAAAAGCATCAGAATAACAGTGGGACATAGGGACAGGCAATGTGAGTGGCTGACCTGTCTCTTAAGGGGTCTGTTGATGATTTTGGACTATTGTATATGATGTTTCATTGGTTCCACTTCCTTAAGGTGGCATAGGAGGTCGAATATGATTGTAGAGCATATCTCATCATGTTTACCTCGGTTGGCATGGTTATTTGGGTAGACTTGGGAAGGGGTGTTACAGATAGCATCAATGACAAGAGGATAGTATTGAAGAAGACAAACTTATACATAAGTAATGATAGTGATCCGGATTTAAACAGGAACGCAATAAAATACAGAGATAACCATATACACAAAGATGCAGCGGAAATAATGCTTCATTTCATTAATGGAAAATACAGAAATATGCTTACAACCAAAAATGGAAATAAACCAGCTAGGGCGATCATAGCTTATCTCTGAGAAGAGATGTGGCGGCTACATGCCTCTGAACTGTGTTACAATGAGGCTCAGAAGCCTATTTATTGTTGAGAAACAATGAAAAAACCTTCACATCCCAAAACCTAACCCTAGAAGATGAAACGCCAAATTGTGGGCCCCGTTTGGGTAAATTGGTACATCAATTTCCCGGGGTCGTAACTTTGGCATATGATCTCCGTTTGACGTGTACGATAGCTCGTTAGAAAGATCTATACGAGAACTACCACTTTGGGAAGGGCTGGTCCATGGACCCATGTTGCCCCCAGATTTCCCAAAAAACGTCGTTTAGGGCCTCATAATGGCTCCAGAAGTTCAGGACCCGAAAAACTACTAAAAATAGTAAGTTGTGCTACAATTAAGGAAACTGAAAATGATGAGAGAAACAATGATGGGGGTTCAAATGGACTTGGTAGGTGGCCACCAATATCCACCTGGATCAGATAGGCAACATGACCTACAAGTGGATCAGCATTGGATTTGGTCTTATCAATTAAAATTTGTTCATGCATTCCAATGGTTGAATATGTTACGCAAATCATACAATTTTCTTGTATTTGGAACCACTTTGAGACTAGGCATGGGAAAGGCAAGTGTGTTGGGGCTAGGGAATGTATCAAAACTACACTATGAAAGGAGGAGCTGAATTCATGAGAAATCCTCATATCTAAGACAAAATCTATAGTCCAATGGTTCTCTATAGTAATTTCAGATTGATCAAATGTGTAGCAAAGATTGACAGGGATAGATCAAGTGTAAAGAAATTTATAGGAAGTAGTCAATATAGATCAATCACATTCATATCATTACAAAAAAATACAAGGAAATTGTTTATTTCATTCACTTTGTAGCTCAAAAAAATTCTTGTTCAAAAAATGGACATGAAAATTGGCTTTCTTTTCAGAGCTTACAGTGGTTAATGGGATGATTGTGAATCAATTTACTAGTTTGATGAATGTGATCATGTATCACTTCTAGTAGACCCTTGTGTTATTGAAAAAACACTACTAAGGAGGGTGAATCAACCATTTCAATATTACATTACCATATCTTTGATATTATATAGAGAAGTACATATACCTCACATCATATATGGAATTTGTATAGTGGATCTATTTATTTTTTGGTTTAGACTATATTATATCATGCTCTTAGACACTTTCATTTTACCATACATTGAAATTTTTCAAGGACGTGTATATGTAGTTGTTTCCTTGAAATACAACAAATGGGGCATTGGTTATTGGTTGGCATGATGCATACTAGGGAATAACACTCTCAATGCATCATTAACTGATGATGAAGCCAATAATTTTGTAGCTGACTTGATGGTTTTTAAGGGTTAATATCTTACACTTGATGGAAATTCAAGAAATACTAGTGGTTATGAATTCATGGATTATAGACTAGGTGTAATGGTGTATCACTATACACACTTAGTCATTAGTACAAACATTTAGCTACAAACCCTGTCTGTGAGGAGCTCACAAAAGGTACAGTACTTCTTACTTCATTTAGAGATTGGTGGAGACCATTAGCAACAAATATGATCCAAAAACCTTACTTAATGAAATGAGGTAGGTATAAAAAATAGGTACGATGACATGTTTAACATTATCTTTAATATTGAAGTGTGTGGATTATTATTTTGTTACTTTTAATGCAGATATATTTCATATGAATATTTTTCCTTACATTTACATATGATTAATATTTTTTTAATTCATGGGTTTAACACTATTAAATTTTTGTTTATTTAATGATGAACTATTAAATTTCTAGTTTGAATTTTCATGCATGTTAATTTAAATTTTTGAAATTTAAAGTTTCAATGTTGATGGTGGATTGAATTTGGATGGTTGAAGAAGGCATATTAGTAGTATTTCATGTTTTCAAGAATGTACATGAATTTTGGTGGTTTAATCAAAAAGCCACAAAATCACTAGAGATTGGTACCAAAATTCATGGTCTCCTTATAATCATGACAAACCTTATTGACGGCATTACTGAGTACCCAACATCCATGTTCATCAGCGTCATCTCTACCTTGGTTTCATGTCCATTCCTCATATGCCTATACTTGGGATCATATGCCTTGGCATCCTCCACATTGTCATAAATTAATCAAAGTGCCTCATTTTATCAAAAACAAATTGTAACAAGTTATATCCCTTATGACAGAGATCTAAAATTCACTTTATTACAATAAATTTCATAATATAAATGTAATTTTTATTTCCATATTCTATATTAAATCACTTAATAATTTCAACTCTATGTTATGTCAAATCAACATGAATGATTAATCATAGAAATGAATTAATCATGAAGATAATGCAAGATGAAGGATCATGGCATGAACCATCCATAATGAAACATTACTTACAAGGGTACCATGAATGTCAATCCACGGGCTATGTACATAAGGGTCATTTTGGGCCTCCAAACTTGTGATATTTTTATATTAAATCCATAATTTATCATCAACATACTAGTTATGATGGTTTTGTACAACTAGTTTACTACAATGGTTAATTCTATAATATTTTGCAAGTTAATGTTACATATTTTCCTATTTATTCCCTTCAATTCCTCTATGTAAGTCTTGTTTGGTACTCTTGAATGACTATATATTAAAAAAAATTAACTTGTAGGTTCGCACTTTAATTAGTAACTAATTTCCTTCCACCTCTCTTAAGCTCGTTGGGCTACGTGAACATATCATCTCCAATACCTTTATAAGGACTCCTTTTTCTTAACTTGGCCATGACCTTCTATGTTTAGTTAATACATCCTAGGGCATTTTCATCGACATATTTCTATTCATACTATTCACTTTTATATCTTATAGCTTTGATAGTAGTTTTACCAATATGCAACAACCAACGTGATGTTAACCTCTCAAAATATATAAAGAACGATTATCAAGTATGAATAATTGTGTTTAATTGGAGTCTAATGGAATTGATCGATTTCACATCTAAGTTTCATTTTGAATTTTATGGTGAGTTGCAAGTGAATTCCAAAATCCATTTATGGACATATTATTTTTTATATCGAGGTATAAAAAACAAACCTAGCAAAAAACGATTTTTGTAAGTTTTAACATTTGTGTTTAGCTACTGCACATGTGAGCATGTTATCTATAATTGCTTGAGCTACATTTTGTAAAATTGGATTCCTGGTGCAAAATTTGCAATGATATTTGTTGAAGACAACCTTAGCTCCAAATATCCTCAAATAAATCAATTTTTGACAAATGGAGCCTGAGGAGGGGGTTGTCCCTAGTTGTAGCCTAGTGCCACGAGTCCAATGTAATCACAATTTTTCCCATTTGAGTCATTGTTTGAATTATATGGTGAGTTGCAAGTCACTTCCAAAACCCACTTAGTGATATAATATGATTTTTATAGGGGTATAAAAGCCAAACCAAGTAGCAAAAAGGAATTATATATGATTTACCTTTAGCCAAGGCCCATGTGAGCATGTTAATCACAATTTCTTGAGTTAGTGTTCCACAAAATTGACCCCTTTGAGCAAAATTTGCATTGATATTTACTAAAGAAAACCCTATCTCCAAAGATCCTCAAATAAATCAATTTTTGACATATGGAGTCCTACGATGGGGGTGTCACTGGATGTAATCCTATTTCACGAGGCTAATGAAATTGATATTGTCATTTTTGTCAAGGGACATATTGTGATTTTTGCTTGGGGCTATAAAAACCAAACCAAGTAACAAAAAGGATTTTTGTAAGTTTTGGCATTTTTCTTAGCCAAAGCCTAATTATCCATGCTACCCACAATTTCTCAAGTTAGTGTTTTGCAAAACACATCACCTCATGAAAAAATTTCATTGATATTTATTGAAAAAAACCCTTTCTCCAATGATCCTAAAATGAATCAATTATTGACCTATGGAGTCCTATGATGGGGGTTTCCCTAGTCATAACTTGGTACCAAAATTCCAATCAAATTAAATGTTTTATAGCAATTTTGGTAACCTAGAGTCCAAGGGTCCTAGTTTGAATTTTATGGAAAGTCGCAACTCACTTCCAAGAGCCATTTAGGAACATATTGTGATTTTTTATGGGGTATAAAAAACAAACCAAAAATCAGAAAGGATTTTTTTCAAATTCATCCTTTATTCTTGGCCAAGACACATGGGATTGCACTAATACTACAAGAAAAAGTGACATTGGTGAGGGGTGAAAAATATCACCATAAGCTCATTGGTGATGGTCAAAAGATTCTTTGCCACCAAAAACTGAACGTCACCAAAGGTGGTGTCGCCAAAATTATAGGTATTGTGGTGACATTAAAATTCCGTCACCAATAATGACTTATAATGATGGATAGCGACTGTCACCATTTCATATGAGAAATTGTGACAGACCATAGCCTTCGTCACCAAAAATTGAACGTAACCAAAGGTAGCATCGCTAAAAGTATAGGTGTTGTAGTGACATTCAAACTCTAATCACCAATAATGATTTATAATGATGGATAGCAATCATCACCATTTTATATGAGCAATGGTGACGTACCATAGTCTTGGTCACCAAAAACTGAACGTCACCAAAGGTGGCATCATAAAAAATATAGGTGTTATGGTGACATTCAAGGTCCATCACGAATATTGACTATAGTGACGGGTAGTGACCGTCATCATTTCTTATTAACAACAATGATTTATTGTGATGGATCTTTCATGGTCATCACTATTGGTGCATATATATGGTGATGTTCGTTAACCGTCACCAAAATCTACATTGCCATAAGTACAGGTGTTATGGTGGCATTCAAGGTTTGTCACGAATAATGACAATAATGATAGATACTGATCGACACCATTTCATATCAAAAACAACGATTTATGGTTATGGACCTTTGAGGGTTGTCACTATTAATGTATATATATGGTGGCGTTTGTTGACCATCACCATTTCATATTTTGGTGAGGGTCGAAAAATGTCACCAAAGCTCATTGGTGATGGTCAAAGAGCCTCCGTCACCAAAAATTGATCATCACCATTCCATATGGATGTTAGGGCACGATTGAATTGAACCACTAACCTCCTGCTTGTAAAGCAGGTGCTCTTCCATTGAGCTAGCACCCTTTAAATAATTAGACTTTTAAAAATTAGACCTTAAAACTTCATAAATTTTAAATTCTATAACTTTCAATAAATTAAAGTCTCAGAAATATGTTAATAAACAAGCAAAGAAACATCGAAGCTGCAAATCCCTACCTAATGGTTATGGAAGTTATGAAAAGTGGGTGGATGGAAAACGGGTTATGTATAAGAGAATCAATATGCTCATTTGAATACTCAATTAGAAGTGAAACTCTGAAGACATTTATAACTTATAAATGACCTATAACTAGCAAATGCACCAAATATTTCAAAGGAAATGTCATAAGTGTATAGCATATGGAAGAAGAGTAGTGTAACTCATGCAGGACATAATCCAATCCAAGTTAATATAGTTTAACAGTTATCAAAATCATGTAGCAACTATTCCTTGAAACAAGTGTTAGAATTACAAGGGATCTGCATATCCCAAAAATTCAGTGCTTCAATAATCACAATTTTATTAGTAAATTTGCAATCAAATTGTTGATGAACACAAATTTATCCAAATGAAATTTGTTAACCATTCAACGCTCAAAATTTTACTTTTCTTCAATTATCTGTCGAATAGCTAAAATGAATGAATAATAGAGCACTCTATTTGATACAAATACAAGCATAATTATGAATATTCTACAAGCAACCAATCCAATATGATCTAGATTTTGATGTAGTTTCTAAAAAAGAATTATATATTTTGAGAAGATATTGTTAAAGACAGTGACTAGAAAACTTGGCGAGGGGCCCAAGAATGTCTACTCACAGTGAAACTAAGAGTTAAAATAAAAAATAAACATGTGACACAATGTAGTATTATTTTACAAAGTTGTTCATGATAGACTACTCAAGAAGGAAAAATCACGAGATTTCTTCTTTGAATAGCAACTAGCTATTTGTAGAATTTTCGTAATGCATGGAACTGTGAAACAATGATATAAGTACACACATAATGGCTAAACTTTTATTTTCCTCTTCAAGTACACATATTATTAGTTCCATAAGTTTAGAGACTTAGCATATGCAAATTAGAACTTTGCCTCTTCAAAGGGACAACCAAAAAATTCTCACTAAATGCTATAATAAGCATACCAAAAGAAAAGTAATAATCCATAGAATGTGAAGAATATTATCTTACCCTTCAATCATCTTTTTTAGTGTCACAAATCTTCCCAATTGTGTGAAAATCAAACATAGTATAAATAAAGTAAAAACAAGGTACACAAAGAAAAACAACAAGGTCTATCAACAAAGAAAAGAAAATTAAAAATAGTCAAAACAAGCACATATAGGCATACATCCACAACTTGATACAATTTTCCACCAAACTAAACCCCTTTCCTAGAGAAGTACCGCTTGAGAATCAGTTCATATTAAATCTTGATGTGGCAACTAGTGTCCAAGCAGGCAGATCTAGGAATGATCGGGTAATAATGAATCACAAAGATAGTATCATTTTTTCTTTCTCCATCGGCATATAAAACAAAGGCTGAATTTGAGGCTCCAATTTAGGGAGTAACTTATGTACTAAATAAGGCAATGATATGCTCAATATTGAAAGGGGCTCTACTCTCTAGTAATCAGGTTTCAAATAAATCGGGTATCAAATATAGGAGTATTCAGGATATCTTGTAGGAAATTAGGTGTCTTGTTGTGAAGATTCATGTAATAAGGTTTTCCTATGTAACAACATGGTTCAAAAAATAAGGAACTAGATAGGTAACTAAGGAGATCATTTGGGACCAAAGAAAATTTAGGTGAGAATTTAGACCCATCCTTGTTGTAATAAATTAAGAGAACGTGCTACACATGTGGATGTATGGGAATATTGGAACCTCTAGTCATGTTAAATGTACAATTCCTTCAAACTTGTTAGCTCACCAAGCCATGGTGGCATCACTTCCATGATACAACAACCAGGAAGAGACAGTATCATGTGGTGTGACTTCATGTTATAAAAGGTAGAGAAAACAGTTAGAGAATGTAGGGGATTGACAATGAATGGATTTGAACAAAGAGGATTGGCATCATGAATTTAAGGTTTTTAAGAACATTGAGTTTAAATTTAAAATTCTACTGAAGCTCCTATAGGATAGTGATGCAAAATTCACAGATTGAAAATCATAGACCTGGAGG
Organism: Pinus taeda; assembly: GCA_000404065.3. Classification (NCBI taxonomy): domain Eukaryota; kingdom Viridiplantae; phylum Streptophyta; class Pinopsida; order Pinales; family Pinaceae; genus Pinus; species Pinus taeda. The sequence goes on along the minus strand of APFE031694607.1, from coordinate 107,740 downwards.
ACAATATAAAAAATGAAAACCTAAATAATAATAATAGATAGAACCATTTAAATGTGGACCAAGGTATTGGCTGTTCAACTATCTAAGAGAGTTGGGGGTATGTAGCAAACATCAGGGCCAGGCTCTTCATTGATTTTGGATGAGAGACAAGGTTGCAGGTCATTGTATTCACAACCAAAATATGAAGATGTTTCTTTATTTTTAAATTTAATTACAAGATTATTGTTCTTTGAACTTTAACGAGTTTTCCCACATAGTTTTTAAAAATTACAGTAGAACTTAACTTCATACAAGATGTTTTTTTTCAAAATGGACCTAGATCCTTCTACTCCATTTCCTTTTTACTTTGGTTATTGGGTGCAATTTGAGGCTATAGTTTTTTGGGAATTATTAACTGTTATAGTTAAATTTTAGGATTATATATGATTCTGGTCTAATGGACCATGTTTGGCACCACCCAACATAATTCCATAAAATTACTAGAATGGAGGGGAGTGAAAGGAAAAAACTCGACTCTCTATGTGCCTTGAAGAATGGGCAGCCCCACCCCACTCGTTAGTCTTGTGCCAAAGCCTAAAGGGAATTGTAACACCAGAAATAAAGTTAAAGTAATCCATACAAATGGATACTCACTAAGAATTATTTGAAATAAAAAAGTATGGTGAAATATACTCTATGCTTACATATCAAACTTCCTATTTTTGTTTTCTTTTTTTAATTTAGTCTGGGTGGGGGTTGGGCAGGGGCTGTGAGTGTTGTGTTTTGTGGAGTTTTTAGGTGAAAACTATTGTTCATAAATTTCTATGTAATGGGTATGGTAGTTAATACTGTTTTGAAATGATAAATTCAATGTTATATGTTTGAATGTGTCGATGGATTCAAAAGGCTTGAGGTACTATTGTATGGGGGTTAATGGATGCTTGTGTTAAATTCAACTTAATTGTTGTCATGTATAAAAGTCAAGGTAAATAAACATAATCATCAACACAATTTAGAAGCAATCACACACACTAAAAATCCCATAAATACCCTAGGAAAATAGTAACTATGGGGATAACCCAACTAACGGAATTCCATGAAAGCTTGGCCAAGCTGGTAAACCCTTAGCCCCTTACCATGGGCAGGGAACCCACACTTGCTCAACCTTTGGCACATTACAATGGAGACTAATAAGCCTATTTATAAGCTTATTTACATCCAAATATAACTGGCATAATACCATGGGCCCAAAACCACTAACTGTAGATTATCATTCCTGAGCCAAGGTGAATCCAAACAATTGAATCCCCTTAACTAGATTTGTTGTACCCTTGTTTTAGGCCATTGTTAATTTGGTTTTTCCATAAATATATTATTAAAAAATGTATTTTATATTATTTACATTAGAAGAGAGTCAAGACTGTGTTGAGTATATTTAACACATGGACCTTCTAGTGAGAATATAAGTATCGATCATTTTTTTTTTTTACTAAGCTTTAGTTTATGTTGCTGGAGACAGTGCTTCCTATGAAAGAGTTGTTGAGTTTGGTGATGATGTTGTCATTTTTGCTTAAGTTTCCATTTTTTTCCAGGTTAATTGATGGTTTTTCAGGGAATCTCTTCCAACACTTTACATTTTATCATATGTGGTTGATTGAATTCAGAGTTTTCCTAATTTTTGTTGATTAGTTGATCAACACCTAGTTTTTCTCTATCTAATTGTCACTTTTGCAAGGCTTATTGTACCCCTATTTGCAAGGCTAAATGTGGAGGATTTAAGGATACTCTTACCAATGACTTTCTTGCTCCTGTTTTTAAGGTATGTAACACTAGTTACATCAATAAATTGATTCATGATTTTTTTATGCAGTTTGAAAATTCTCCCTCTAACCATTATGGTCCATGAAGCATGAGTGCACAAATTTTTCTTTGGATGTTCTCTAGCTTCCTATAGACATTGATTGAAAAGACTAGACTTAATCCAATTTAAGCTGGTGATATTGTAGTGGGTATTGTTCTTGCACTTGGCTCTCAACATGCCAATTATTTTAGGATGGCTTCTTTTTATGATGGATTCCCAAGTGTATATCCTACCATTTCATGTGTCAAATGAATTATTTTCTTGTTGGATGCCTATTTTTTTGTAACAACGACATGTTTCATACAACTTCATCTCTATGGAGAATGTACATGTCAACAATGCCAATAGACAATGATCTTTAGACCTACAAGCAATTATAGATGTTGTAGCTACAATTACAGCTGGGGTTTATGACATTGGTATGTCAATATATGTTTTCTAACATTTGATTATCATAGCAGGTTTGATTTTAGATAAATTTATGATTTCAATTTGTTTTCTTTAGGCGTAAGTGCAAGAGTGGAGTTAATTACTATCAATCCTATGGTGTGGGAAGGTTCTGTCAATTCAAAGGTAGGCGTCAATAAAAGTTAATGATGTTGTAATAATAGTTTCAATTTGATGTTTTTGTCCGTACTCTTCTATGTCTTTAATATAGCCTTCATATATATATATATATATATATATATATATATATACACACACACACCTGCACAAGGATAGATATCTAAGTACTTCATTAAAGATTTTTGTGAAAGGGACTGACGGCTTTTGCTACCACTTGCAATAGGTTGAATTTTTCAGAAAAGCACGAGATTGTCTTTTTCCCATGGGTATCATCTCAAAAAATGTAGCTGACCACTATGGATTTTCACGTCAAGACCAAGATCAAGCAGTGGTATATGGATGATATTTTAAGATTTTGATTTGAGTGAAGTCAATGTTGGTGAAGTTCATATGAATTAACCAATGAAGGTAAGGAATGGGAGTTGAATATTAACTGGTTGAATTGTTTTTTAGGTTGAATCTCATAGGCGCACAATATCATCAATAGTTGCAGGGAAGTTAAAATATGAGATCATCCCAGTTGAAGCAAAGGTACAAAACACCCATATTCTGTAATTTCCAAAGTTGGAGTCACTGGAGAGTTTCCGCAATGGTACTTAATGTGTTTCTCATTTTTGTGTTGAAGATTTTTGATCCTAAAACTAGAGATGAGAAGCCCATGACGATATATGTGGACAATGGCTTTCATCCTAATGCTTCTGTTTGTGATTTAGGGAAACTCAAATGTGCATTTAAGAAGAGGGGAAGCACCACTGCTAGTATAGAGTTTCTTTCCCAAATGTATGCTAAGCATGTTTTCTATGTTGTTGATTTTATCAAAAAAGTTACAACATGCTAGATTTTCTGCCATTGTAAAGCTCTGGATGTAGAGTATTCAATTTTGTCAGTTATGTCTATGTTCTATTGTAATCTCACAAAAGAAAATCAAGCCAAGTAAGTGATGGAGTTTGCGTTGTACTGTCGATGAAGAAGGTGGTGGCCATGCAAAAGGGTGCACAATAAATAATAGAAAACAAGTTAACGAATGCATGAAGTTTCATTATAACCATAAATATTATTAATGAATGAGTGCAAATCCTCATCTTGCTGAGCTGTTTATATCCCACCTCTCTTGCCTCCACCTTTTGCAAACATTTTTGAACTAAAATCCCATTAATGAAAAAGTTCATCTCCAAATATAACATTGTTGGGATCAATCCAAATGCATAAGTGCACCACTTAAAAGGTTGTGCTTTACTTATAGACTTTTACACATGCAAACCTATTCATAAAATAAAATAGAATCTATACAAAAAAGTTTACAGACTAGGGCAAAAGGAGTATTAGGGACCCATATCCTTTCCAGCTTGTATCAATCATGCCTCAAACAACTATGCAAACTTAATGTCTCTAAAACTTTTGTTTTAGCTTAGCTCGAGAATACAAGGTTTCCTACTTTCATGCATATGGGACTCAAAGCCAGTCATAAATTGGCTAAAAAGAGCCTCTAAAATTTTGAGCTACCACTTGTAGCCTCTTTTTTCAAAACATACAACTTACCTTCTATTTTTATGTTTCCTTTGACCGAGAATAGGAATCAAGAAGCAGGTATATTGTCCAAAGTCGACTTCGAAATGGACCCAGCCTCATTGAAAGTCACAAATTCGAAGGAGGGCCCGTAAACAGAATTTCTTAATGACACTTGGCACTAAATAATCTTGTTAGTCTTTCTATGTTTTTTTCTCAAATATGACAAATGATCTTATCAGTGTTTTCAGTAGTTCTATATGGTCATTTTGACTATAATAGGGATGTAAATTATATAAATAGGTGTAGGTAAATGATTAAATTTTGGATTATGGACAAAGGGTCTGTATAGATACTAGGAGTACAAATGTATCCTTTTGAGAGGGTGGTCACTTGACAAATCACATGGACACAAATGCTTTTAAGTTTTTGTAGATCTGGACTCTTCTCGACAAATAGTTTTTGAGGCTCTTGGCATTTAGGAATGCCTACTAGCATATATGGATGTAATCTTATTATCAATATAATATTATTGGATTTCCTTTCCCAAGAGAAATAAATTATACCTACATGAAAAAACAAGAGAATAGCATATTACTTTGAAACTACATCTCATCGAATATTAGCACAAGACGTGTTCTAGTAGTAAGCTATGAAAAGCGAGATGTTTATTTTTTTCACATGCTACGTACAACCCCACCTTCAAGCCACCCATCCTCTAGCCAATGAACAAGAAAGGGATAATCCTCACAGATCATAAAGAGTCTCAATCAACAATTGGCTCATGAAGAGTGAACACATCACAAAGATTGAAAATGGTTGAGGTGAATAGCAATTTCTTCTTAACCACTTGAGATAGACTCAATTCACAAGATGAATTGATTATTATATTAGATAAAAATCATAATACATGGTGAAAATCATCAAAATTTCCTATATAAGTTAGTTAGAAAAACAATCTCCAACCAATAAACCTCAATCCTAAAGGAGAATTGCATTATTTATTTCAAACAAAAAAATAAAAAATGATTGTTGCAAAGAGAGGGAAATCACCATGGAATATGATGGTGATTCCAAGATGAATAGTTAACAATGGTGGGCTCGATATGTGCTCGGTATATTAGTTGTGAATGTTCTATGTTGAAATCAAGTGATAAATTATTGAATATATTATTATTTTTTAAGAATTCCAAAATGTTAGGTAAGATTTGCCAAAAAAAAATAGTTTTTAGACTTCAAACTTGCCAAAAAAATTTAAAGTAATAAATGAAATTTCACATAATAGTAAGTACATGGATTTCGAAGAAAGGATTAATAGGAGGAAACTATAGGCCTTGTACAAAATATCCATTTGATCTAGATGGCATCACTATGAGTAAAAACTCCCAATGTCGTCGTCATTGAATTTGAATAAGATATGCACAATCAATATGTTATCTGTGCATGCTTTAAATTAGAACACAATTTAGAAAAAAAATTACATATAAAGCTGGTTCAGCTGAGAAATGTCATCAATTGATGAAGTGATACACTAGGAGGACCTCAAAAATTGTAACCCATAGATATCATTATATGAAGTTTAAACTTCAAAATTACATTGACTTTGTAGCTAACTTCAAAATTATGGGTCTCCAACCATTTACCTAAACTTACAAAATCTGACATCAAGATTGCAACTTCACCAAATAAATACTAGGTTTTTTCTAGACATGTGCATTGAATAAAGAATTATGGATCTCCAAAAGAAATATAGGTAAATGGTGGAGTAGAAATGACTTAAGATGACATGGGTGAAGATGACAGGGGTATGGTAATCTTTACTTGTGCTCTAAAATGGCCTAGACATTAATAAAAAAACAAAGAACAAGATTTTTCAAATAGAAAACAAATTATTGGAATCTTCTGAGTTTAACAGAAGAAGGCAAGGATTTCATAAATTGGTTTTTCATGAAAGAATTACAAAGATATTACGAGGACTCTAAACATTGTTGGAGATAGAATGCTTAATCAATCAGTTAAAATAGATAGAGAGTTATCTCAGGTTAGTGCTTTTACCTTTCTCGATAGGGCTAAGGGTCTGAATTGAGCTACTCGAACTGCAACAAAATTTGAGGGATTTTTCCTTCCTATCATCATGGCTCTTTTGGATGAAAAAAATACACATTATTCTGAAGGATAAAATGGATAAATTCGAATAATAATACTTTTGTTTATTTTTGGTCAAAGTAGCTCAGTCACAGTGATTGTCTGTCGACACTCAGTTTTCATGTTGGCAATGAGATAAGGGAATAAAGTTTTAGAAGCTATTGGGAATTTCGTTTTTTCTGTTTTTTTTAATAGAAAAATTGATCTACAGTGAATAAGACATATGGATCCAAAAGAACAATACTTCACAATAGACACATTATAATGTACAATGAATGTTATAAGAATAAGCTCAAAAAACCATTGTTTTGCATTCATCTGTTGTCCCACCTACTTCCACAATTGGCTAATATCTAACCCATGCATGGAAGCATGGAAAACACAAAAATACCTCTCATATGGGCAGGAAAGCTATTATGTAAATCTTCATAGCTTCTTGACTGGTACTGTTAATACTACTAAGCCAAGGATGTGCCAATTAAAATTCTTATGCTTTGATAAATGTTCCTTCCATTTCATGTTGTCAAATTGATTTTTACAACCTTTCTTTTATGGAAATTATTATATGGCATGCTTCCATTTATTGGCTCGTGTAATATTTTAAATTTGTCATTTATTTCTAGTTAATCAACTTTGGATAACATCTAGTTGGGCATACAGTCAAGCTATATGTTAGAGTTCTTTCCAAAGAAAGTGTCAGCGAAAATACAATTTTCATAGTTCTTACTTGATTATAATTGCTTTCTAGACAACATATTATAAACAAGATCTGTTTGGACATATGCTCAAGCTATATGTTAAGGGTATTTCCAAAGACTCTTCATGAAGGAATTTTTTTCCGTTGATCCTACTTGATTATAGTTTGGATTTAAGATTTGTTTTTATTCTTGTCTCATTTTCCTATGCACAATAGCATACGTTTTCAATTCTTTGCAACTATTCTTATGGTTTACATATTGTAGATGTAATTGGCTACAAGTCGTACATTCAGTTTTGCATGCTTCTCAAACTTTAATACAAACTTGTTTGTGAAATATTTTTTTGCATAATTATTCACTCAGAAACATGCATAATATGAACATGTACAGTGATGATTTGATCTGTGCATCAAAGATCATCATGAATAATGTAGCATTTGTCTTAGTGGCAAAGAAAGCATTGTATTCAAAGTTTGAAACTTCTAACCATGCATATAATGGGCAATTTTACCAGGTTCCAGAGACCATCACCTGCTAATTGTTCAGTCTGAATGACTTTGGGCATGTAGAACCTGATGCTTGTGATTTGGTAACTAGGGCTTCTAGGGGCCATCATGTTTTGGATTTCACTTATTCTCCCTGTGATACAATAATTTTTGTGCATCAAAAAATGTCTAATGCCTATGATTTGGAAACTAGGGCTTCTAGGGGCCATCATGATTTGGATTTCACTTATTCTCCCCTTGTGAAAATAATTTTTATGCATCAAAAAATGTCTCTACATCCTTAGCATTTCCTCATTTCAGAATTTTGGTGGTAGAATTGATTCCTTTCTTTTGTTCTTAGAAAAAATTGTTGGATTCCCAAAATATATACTATAGAAGAGCTAACAATAACAACCACTTTGTGCATAAACACTTCCAAATCCAGATCCAATAGTCACTGAGGACTATTGTAACAAATGAAGACAAGGAGATTTCAGAGTTTCAGGAGGAGCTTGTTATACTTTTTTCACAGTTGATTATGGATGACATGCTCAAAAACTATTTTGAGTTTAGGAAACATAAGACAGTGAAACAAGCAAATACTTATGTAAAGGATGCAGTTGCTCGTTTCTTAGAAGCTTGGAGTTCGGCCTTGAAGGCTAGGGCCAATGAATCTACCATCATTCAAATGATCTTCATATTATTACATTCATAAATGAATGTAATTATTCATATAATATCGTGGCTATGGCTGTGAATGTAATGATTCATATAATATCGTGGCTATGGCTGTGAATGTAATGATTCATATAATGTCGTGGCTATGAATGTAATGATTCGTATAATATCATGGCTATGAATGTAATGATTCATATAATATCTTCATATTATTGCATTCATAAATGACTGTAATGATTCATATAATATCGTGGCTATGGCTTGTCATAACAAGTAAGAAGGCAGGACCCATGCATGGAAGCAAGGCAAACACAAAAAGATCTCTCATTATGGGCAGGAAGCTCATAGTACTTTGTTTGGCAGATCAAGGCAAATAACAAGAAAGCTCATACATACTTTGGTTGGTCGATCAAGGCAAAGAACAAGGATCACGCGCACTTGGGTCAATGAAGAATAGGTCAGGGCTCATATTCACTTATACGATCATTAGCAGAGGTCACCAGCTAGAGAATGAGCTCATAAACTTGAGCCCGAGTAGCTTTAACACTATATAAGACTTTATCACCATGTTAAAGTATCTAAGGCTATAGTTTAAGCTATGTGGGATTGACAAGGAGGAAAACCAATTGGTTTTATCCATTCTTACTGAGTTTCAACCTAATTACTTTGTTTTCATTTCTACCTTCCACGCTACAAAGACTGCACCCAAAACTGCTTATAAGATGCCATCCCTTGAGAATTTTTATGTTTTGCTAACCATGGAGCAGTACAAGCCTATGCAAATGGTTTCTTTAAAGCAATCAAAATCACATGCACTTTCTGCCAATCCCGTGAAATCCCACTCTTGCATCAAAGATGATCACGCAGAATAAAGCTTCTAGTCCTGAGCTCCCACTGGGTATCAATTATAATCTAGCTAAGGAAATGAAGATAACAAGGCCTAACATCTCGTTATTTGAACTCTACTGGTTGGAGCAGCATCATGCATTTATTGAACGAGCTCTTAAACACCTAAGTTACACCTATCTATGGAATGTAACTACCTTTTTCATATCAATAAAATATATTCAGTTTCTTTAGGTTGAAAAAAATAAAACATAAAATCAAAATAATAGTATCTATCTTTGATTTTGGAATTGACATAAATGAAGAAACCTTCCGAAGGAGGAAATCCCATCCAACACATCTAAGCACATAAGTGAGAAAAATTAACCATGTGACAATTTATGCAATCAGAAACTTAATACATGGTCAAGGATTTTGACTTATATTTGTCTGTAATCATTAGGTTGAATTTCATGGAAACTTGTTAGGCTGGTTGTTTGCTCACCCGCCAACACCCTTGGTATCACTTCATCATTTAGATGCAATAGTGCCCATATTCCCTCATATGTATCAAACACGAGCTTTTGGACATCACTTTGAGGCAGTGAAGGATGATTCTAGTAAGATTATTCAATAGACTAACTACTATGATAGATTGCAGAAGAAGTCATTATATGTGTCATGGGGCTACAGTGTACATGTTTTTGATAGCCTCCAATTCCTGCATGAACTCAAATCTCCTCAGCAGACTTTCATGCATTGGAGGAAAACTATGACAGAGAAGCTTATGTGCAATGCTTGCAATCAAAAACTTAATACATGGTCAAGGATATTGAGTTATATTTTTCTGCAATCAATAGGTCGATTTTCATAGAAACTTGTTAGGTTGGTTGTATTTTCACCCACTGACACCCTTGGTATCACTTCATCATTTAGATGCAATGGCACCCATATTCCCTAATATGAATCAAACACAGGCTTTTGGACATGTTTCTGAGGTAGTGGAGGTTGATTCTAGTAGGATTCTTCAATAGACTATCTATTATGATAGATTGTGCGAGAGATACATTGTACATGTTTTTGATAGCTTGCAATTCCCACATGAACTCGAATCTCCTCAGCAAAATTTCATGCATTGGAGGACAACGATGACAGATCATTTATGTTCAACACTCATAATGTTTTTAGAAATCCTTACTTGAGGCATGTTGTCTTATTTTTGGAAAGTGTTAGCACTGGATCTAAGGGAATCACCACTACCTATAAAAGAAAAATTGGGGCTAGTTTCCAACTGGGTAAAAGTGCATTGAAGGCTTTGCAACATATCAGAGTTCTATCATAGAAGTCACAACTGAACTGGAAGCAAGTATGTGAACTTTTACATCCTTGTATTTATGATTTATCTTAACTTTTGACTTGAGTGAGTAAATTAGGAAATTTCTACTCCTTTTTATACTAATTAAGAAAATGTGGATCTGCAAACTGTGTTTGCAGTCTCCGAGGAGACATTGTTGTGATGTTCTACCATCTTTTGTGAACAACATCCTGGAGATTGTGATGAGAAGCTATTTGGATGGGGAAGTCATATATCCACAGTGAAAAATAAGATTGTATTTTTTTTGGATGAACCAAACCCTACTTTGTTGATGTATTATATGGATTGTTCTTTATTATCAAGACATGGCTTTCTCTGAAGAAGAAAGAAAAACAGTTGAGCAACATTGCATCTCTTCGGTGGTCAAAAGCCTAAACGAATATGAATTTTGTTCATTTCATCTGAAATTTTTTTTAACTCCTCTTATGAAGTGTTAATCCATTATGCTTTGATTCTTTATTTGAGTTAGAACTTACAGGGTTCAGAATAAAAAATTCTTGTATGGATCTAAAGCATTAGTCTCTATATGGCTTTTGTTATTGCAAGACATGTTTTAACAAATGAACTAGTTCTAACATAGACAAGATATATTATATTTTTAGTATCTGTGTTTACCTAACTTAACCTACTTTTCATCTTTTTTCCAGAGTTATTAGTCCTCTCTTACTCTTGTTTGTCATACAAATTATCAGTTTGTTGAGGATGGATGAAGGCAATCTTTTTCAGCTTACTTTTGCTTTATTTGGGTAGTATGTTTTCTGGATATTTGATACTATCTAATCAAGTGACATGGGCTGCAGGAAGTATCCATATTTCCAATGCCATTTTTAGAGCATGTAGGCGAGGGCCATATCATGATACTTTAAAAGGGGCCTTTCAAATTTTATCTTCTATCTTGGAGAGAAATTTATGGGCTTTTGGGGATGACAAGATCGAGTAAATATTTTAAAATCATACTCATATAAAGGATAAATGTTCAATTGAATTTAATAAAACTCAAATTCACATTTATTTATCGGGTAGGTGGAGCTTCGCCCAGAAAAGCAAACTTTGAACACAGTTAGAGAAACTGAGAGAATATCTCGATCATTATAATCCCCAGATCATGTCTCTGGTGCTCAAACTCGATGTGATTCAGGTATTTGTTTTGACTGCCTTTTCCTTTAATAATGGGGCATGAAATCTTAATTATTACATGAGATTTACCATTATGTTTAACCAAATAACATATGCTCTTCTTTCTGTGCAGGGTGTGAACTCATTTGTGTGGGAGTTAAGGAAGGTTGTATACCATCTAGTGTTTCAGCTGCAAGAGACAGTCGGTACCATAATTATAGAAAAATCATGAGCATATCCATAAAAGTTATTCTCACTCCCACGCTGACCCAAAGAGTGGTACTCCTGAATTATCAAAAATGGAACCCGAGAAAGAAGAGGTTAGGAAAAATTCAGAGGATGAAGATAATTACATGATTGGTGTTGTAGATTGTGAAGAACAACAACAACATCACGTAGGGTATGAAAACATACAGTGTGACGGTAGATGGAAAGGACAAGAAGCAGTCAACAAAGTGGAGAATCAGACACTCAAGGTCAAGATGGTGTTGGGAGATCTCTACAAAAAAGTTGAATCAAATGATAAATTAATCAATGATTTAAGCTTATCATTCCCCAACACTTCTAGATTATTATAATTCACCAGTCTCATAATAAAACCTACATAATAGAGAAAGGTCGACCAATATATCTCTATATATATTATCCTAATAATATTCAAAACGTGTTGTATAAGAAAACACACATAATAGTAATGTTGAAAGGAGTAGTCAGGAAGATGAAAAAAATACTAAATATGGAAGTGTAACAACATGGTGAGGGATGAAGAGGTCTCATAGCCTTGAACATAGAATCAAAATAACAGTACAAATGTTTTGCTAAAACAACAATGGACCTAAAACATCTAGATCTGTTATTGAAAACCCCAATTAACTCAAATAAAATAGAATTTTTATGTGAATGAATATCATACTCATGATATAAATGATCGCATAAAAGAAACCCCCACCACTGCAAAGGAGACCTTGACATTCCTCGCTCTATGTTTGTCCAGGGCCAAGTCTAAAAAAATTATCCCCACACCTCCAAACAAGAACATAAACCCCGATGATAATATATTTCCCCTTCACTCTTCCGGAGAGAAAGACCACTAGTTTTACATTCCCTATGACAGGATCATGTGCGCTCTCGATGCCCAGTAGCTTGACGATGATATCATAGATGAAGTTTGAGAACAACAAGAAATACGTGGCCAAGATGAGGAGAAGATAGTCATGGATGAGGGCAGGGAAAAGGAGGGCATGTTTAGGTGCATGCGAGGTATTCTAAGAGCACTGTAAGGAAGCTTAAGATGACAATCAAGATATCATTGAAGATGACAATGCTAAGTCTTCACTTGATGATGCCAAGCTTTGGGAGGAACCTTTTGTAGAAATTTTATGAATAATATGACACTTATTCAACCAAGATTATCCTAATTATACACTATTGTGGAATGCATGCATAATACATAATCTCATCTACGTTGATCATCAATTTAGCAGTATTCAGAAACATACACATGCACACATTGAAGCATCAATCACAAATTTCAACACAATATGTACCTGGGGAAAGCATAAAGCTGAAAACCCCACAACTATCTGTATATTATATTTATTGAGATCATGTAAGGATACATAGTACAATACTGTCACAAGTACTCAGTACTATCTCCACCTGTCACACACAATACAGCTCAGATCTGATCTCCAAATCTCCTCCGCTGCTTGCCCCTCCACTGCACAATCCTGTAAGAAGATTAATTATAACCAAACTCGTTCCAAGTTATTTTTACCTTGGAAAATAACTCACACTGGAAATCACGTGAGCACAGGCTATAATCATTTGTTCTTGGCCATAATTCTCATTGGCATAACTCAATCCCACTGATTGTGCAAGATCTCATGCAAAACTATAGTCACAACTGATAGTAATTTCAATCTCTAACACCTGTCTCCACTGAATTGTACATACACTAAGTTAATTGATGTATTCTTCAGTTGCATTATGAGTTAATAATTAGTGAATTAATTAATAACTAATTCACACAACTCATCACTTAGTCTATTTGCTAGTTAGACTAAATACAACTAGTTCAACTAAGTCAAACTGAACACAACTCCATCAACTCCTGATCCAACTCCAGAGAACTCAGTCATTTAAGTACTAACTGAAGTCCTCCATGCAATAGCTCAAGTTAACCCATAGGAACCACGTATTTCCTTCTGGCAGCTGCATGTGCCACATCTGTAGCTCAAACTGAAGTGCTCCAAGAGAATAAGATAAATTTTATAGTCTAAATATTATTATGAGCTAATAATATTTGGCTGCTCTATATTTAGACTTGATAGTGTCACCGTTGTTGTCTAAAAATAGAAGTCCATCTATTTTTTCCAACTTGACCAATCATCCATAAACAACATCCTGCAACTCATAGACATGATCCATATGTCTAAAAATAAACATAATCTAAAAATAGACTTTGCGCCATAATTTTCCTGCGGGCCCACTTAGTGAAGGTGACTCCTTTCCACTAAGCTCCATCATCTTGTTGCATTCTCAACACCTTTGTCGACATTTTTCTAGGACAAGATTTTGTTTAGAGATGAACTTTAGAATGACTGAATTAAGTATGAGGGTTTAAGTTTTTGGCTAAGGAAATTATCTTTACCCTCTATCACTTGGGTCTTCATGTGGCCTTTTAGATTGGGTTACCTGAAACCATGTTGCCTAAATAATGAATCGCTATTAAAACCTACAAAAACAAAATTCATCCAATAATGTATAACTGAATTTAATTAATTTTTAATTAAAAATATGGAAGAATATGATGCATTTTATTAACTTTTTATCCGAAATAAATATTATTTCATACAAATTGAAAAATTTCATCCTCTTCCAAGTATGACATAATTTTCATTTAATGACATATTTTTCATTTATTTAGTATGATTTAAGGTTAATTTTTTATTCAATTAATAGACTCAAAACCTCATTGAAATTTTGGTGAAAATCTTATTGGAATTTTGATAATAGCTAAACTATATCCAATGTTATGACTTTCACTAGAATTTTGAAGGAATCAATTCACACCAGGAGTTTCACTTATAATCTTGAATAAACCAATATCATTTGATTTCCTGTAAAAAAAATTACAAACTAATAATTGGCTATTGTTATTTTAAAATAAATGTTAGCGTGTACCTAAATTAACATCTAAGTGTTTGGCGTCCATAGTAGTGGTTTAATCTTACATACATGTTAGCGAACCCTAATAATATTATCTTGAACAAGTTCATAAATTGATTCAATTGATCTAATTTTTATGTCAATAATTCAATCACCTAAATATTGGTGGTGAGATTGAAAATGGGGTAGTTTTATAATGTTCATGAAACATGAACCTAATATGCATTGCATGTGGCATAATTTTAACCTTATCCTTTAGGGTTATTTGAACAAACTATTATGTCCAAAGAAAGAACCTAGATCTCCCTTTGGTGAACCCTGTGAAAGTCGATGGTAAGGCCATAGAGAGTCCTTTTTGTATGATCATTAATGATGGGGATATACTTGTAAATAGAATATTAATATACTTGAGAGTTTGGAACTCATGGTGTTGCCATCATAGATGAGTTAAAACCCTAAAACAAGTGTTCTAGTTTTGTCCCTTGGCCAAATCTACATGGGATTGGGCAAAGTATTTGTGTTTCCAATTACCCTTCTGATATTAGATGGAATGCAATCTTGTTAGGAAAACATCTTCCTTAGGCCATAAAGTTTCATTCTTCCTAGATTGTTGTTCATGTTAAAGTGTTTTGCTTTTCTGAACGAAATGCAATGAAATATTATTTTATGATAAAGAGCCTTCATAATGTTTCTCATGGTATGATAACACATTGATTTGTATGAACCTACTCTTGCATATTATAATGCAAGTGAATTTAAGGATTTAGATAAAATGGGGGTATTTATGGAAACTACTATAATTATAGGGTGTTTCCCCTTGCAACACAACTAAGGAGCCCCTTGGCCCTGTCACCACCTAGAAAAACGTTTCTTAATGTGGTGATAATAGGTCATGTCACATGGGCAGTGGACATATTTGTTAAAGGAGGGGACATAAACACAACTACCCTCCTTCTTCGGTGAATAACAACAAATTCTTGAGTATTGTGTTAGGAATTTTTTTAGGCATTGAATACTCTCAAGACATGATCCTTTTCTCACTATTGGAGTCTAATTGAAGAGGCAAGGCACAAAATTGAGTTGCAATGTTAGCGTAAGACATACATCTAACAGCTAGTGGATTAAATTGTTTTAGGAATAATCCAAGTAATTATTTTGAACCCCAATTATACGAGGAAAAACATCATTAACATTTATAGCACTTATTATTGGACAAATAATATATAAGGTAGAGTTGTTAAACATTAAGAAATTGGTTGATATAGAGATTATTAATGTAATTTATGGAGAAGGAGAATAAGAGGGTTGTTGATTAAAATCCTTATAACTCCATTGTTGATAGTGTCAAACATTGCAAACTCTTCCTATGTACCATGGAACTCATCATCCAAAATGGATCATGATATATTTTGTTATATATCTTGATACTTTCTTGGTGGAAAAAATGGAGGAATTGGCTTATAAGGCCCAATTTAGAGTCAGGTTCCACATTAGTGATTTGGGGTCTTGTAGATTCAATTGGGATCCCATTTTTCTTACATAGCTCCATCCCTTTGATGTTATTCAAGACACTGGAATCTTTCCAACTGTTTGAAAATCACCCCAAACGAAGTTCGTATGTGAAAGTTATGCCTCTCTCAAGTTGACCTACCTTATTGACCACCATGGCACTGAGTGGATGCCATGTAAACCCCCATTACTCACACATGTGGGGGTGTTCCAAAATATAGACACTATTTGAGAGTTGAAGCATGCAAAAACCCTAGCATTGATGTTGAATGACTACAGGTTATGTTGTACTAGGTTACTAGGAAAGGAAGGGACTCCATTCTTTTGGCATTATTATTATTCCATAGTTGAGCATGGCATCAAAGAATGGGATATTGAGCATAACATAGGAGGTAGAAGATTTTTGTGGTAACGTTTTCATGCCCCAATATCCATGCCCACTCCATAGTGAGTGCCCCTTTCTTTTTACTTATATTTCATAATTGAAAAAGAGAGACTAGATCATATGCCTCACCTTCTAGCTAGGCTTTATCTCATATTAGGTTTCCCAAGTAATATATTCTATTCATTTGCGTGGATGATTCGTTTATTTTCTCGTTTCTTCCATTTTGATTTCAAATATATCCATAATTTGGAATGCTACACTAGTAATATTTAATTTAAGATCTAAGCTAATAAAGTACATAATAAAATATTTCAAAACATTGTAAGAACTAGTGTGACAAACTATTTCAATAGAATATCCACAACAATTTAAAGATCAATGAAGTTGAAGTTGTTCTAATTAATTGACAATCATTAGATTGACAAACTCATAATAATACCTAGAGTTTCCTACCTATGAGCGCTCTCTAGTGAAAAGCTTATTATTGTTGGCATTATGGCATAGGTTTGGAGCTATGGCATAGGTGTTGTCCTTGATGGCAACCTTCTTTGGTAACAGATCTCAGTTCAGGCTCTCAGAAAGTAGAAAAAGACATATACGCAGTTTCATCTAGACGAAGGCGCGTATACACGCGGGTTATACTTTACAAAAGCGCGTA
>APFE031694607.1:59686-73767 GCA_000404065.3 Pinus taeda | reverse complement strand
TTGTATGATCGTGCTCATGATGGTCAGGTATCCCTGATACCTGTTAGGTTTCTTACTTTGATGAAAGGTTCCTAAGGGTGCAACATATCCTTCAGCATCATCAAGTAGCCCCCTAAGCCATGAAGGCCTCTTCCTAGAAGAGGAAGGCTCAGGTGGACAAATAAGATCCACAGGTTCCTCCACATTAACCATTGTTACATCATCTACCTATAGAGATAGTTTCCACAATCGTACGGTTCTTCCTTTTTTTCCACACCATTCTGCTTAGGAGTATGTGTTGTAGTAGTCTCCCTCTTAATGCCAGCCTCAGATATCCCTGAGTGAACCAACTGTAATATATCAAAGGTCTTGCTTTGGCTTGAGGGGAATGGTCCCCTTTTGAGCTTTCCTTCGACACATCCCAGACATACACCTTCTTTCTCTACTTGGAATTCGGGCATCCCTGTCATCATTTGTTTTACATCAGGTAGAGCTTTGTAATGAAGGTGGGAAAACCTCCGATGCCAAAGTTCGGACTGAAGGGTTGTGTCACAAGACATGACACCTAGCAGACTTCCATCGACCTGATATAATGAATCAACACTAAACCCAAGAGTAAAGGCATCTTTAACATTATTTTTCCATATACATACCTTTCCATCGTTGAAGGTTACCTTGTAGCCTTTGTCTTCCATTACCGAGATGGACACTAGATTCTTTTTGAGGTCAGGTGCATTTAATACATCATGGACTTTCTAGCCTTCTTAAATGCTTGTCCTCTTCCTTGATTCCCATCTCTCCACTTACCTTTGATGTTTAATTTGTCATTCCTTTGATTGCCATCAGAGGGATTTTGATCATCGTCCTGGTGTGAGTCCTTTCTATTAGGGCACTCCCTTGCATAGTGACTTGCTTCATTGCAAATGTAACATCGTCATTTTCTTCTAGCCTTAGGTCCAGCCTTTCCTTTTTGATTTAGTCCCGGAATTATTTCTTTTCTTTGCATGAGAAGAAAAGGCAGGAGGAGGACCTTTAGACAAGGGCATTTCCTGATCTTCTACCCTTGTTTCTTCTTGAATGCATCTAGCCATTAATTCCTCGAAACCAGGAATTACCTACCATTCAGATGGTAATCCTCCAAGAGTCGTGAGTGCCATTCCCCTGTCAATGCTAGCCTCCCTAATAGACAGGAGATTGTTCCTGATTTCGGTGATCCTTAATAAGTATGCTTGCATACTCTCATCTTTACCCTTCTTAATTTCCTTCATCTTATTCCTAAGAAACAAAACTTGATTTGCATCATTAACTTTAAATAAACTCACCAGTCTATCATATATTTCCTTGGAGGTCTCTAGATCAGAGATGTAGGCCACCAAGTGCTTATCGATAGAGTCCCAGATGATCTTCTATTTTGACTTCTTCAGTTTTCCATTTGTTCCATGTAGCAGTGGATGCATTTGATGGAGGCTCAACAATATTGCCTCTCATGTGACCCAACACTCCTTGATCCTCGAGGGTTAGATCGATAGACATCTTCCATCCGTGATAGTTAGCTTTCTCACAGAGCTTGTCTTCGGTAGGAAAGAGTATTGAGGACCCCATAGTTTTTTGAGGATAGCCTTGCTAATCTTCTCTTCGGTGATTTCTTTTGCTCTTGCTCGGGCTTTGTCTCCACCTCAGATCTGATACCATGTTAAGTTACGGTATGTTCTATGCTTATAATAGTTTACTTCTTTTTCTTATTATATTCCACCAATTAGAAATCACATGTACATAAAGTAAAGTGCAGATAGAACATTAAACTATCGACAGAAAACAAGCCAAGACAAGAGACACAAGATGTGGCGGCTAGCCAAGGACAAACCCCACAATGTGTGGGGAAACCCTTTGATCAAATCTTCTTTTATCTTCAATAATTCATCAGAGAGAAATAATACAATAAATCGGATTCATATCAGCAGTAGAAAACCCTAAATAGCATTAGCATTACAGGCTTTATTATCAAACTAGGGCAGACGATATCTCACAAACCGACCGTCGGATTGACTTCATTCCACCACCAAAAGTTTCGGATTCCCTATCAACTATCTTATTATAATACATCAAGAAAAACATCTGAGGAGATCAATATTGCATACCAAGAAATTGAGTAGTACAATTAAGGGTACTATATGCCCTCCTTAGTGCCATGGAATATTTGACCAAATATTATTATCATAAACTCTCTGGTATATCAAAGAGCTCTAAATTGATGCTTCTTTTCCCCTAAGACCCTACAAACCCTATATTTTCCTTGCAAACCTTAGCCTCTATAACAAAAGCAACAAAGTTCCTAAATAATTTACATTGTCATGAATTTGAAAATTCCACCAATTCGGTGACACTCCAAACGCATTTTTAGAAAAATAAAGGCCTAGCTCAAAGGACTCCATGTGTAGCATTGATCACCATGGCGTCACTCTTGTAACTCTAGCTAAGGTCAATCTCAAAAACATCAATGGCCAATATGCATAATCTACACACAACATGTTAGACTTCTTCCAAATATAAGATGTGATTCAACTTTTCACATGGTCTTGGTTTTGATTCAATATAATAAAAGGTGTTCCTTGTTTATCCATCTCCAACCAATCTCCATTGCTACCACAAGGAATATCATTTCCATTCTTTTGGGTGGAATTCAAAAAACTGTCTATTATGTCTACAACATCATTATGTCCTCCATGTTGAAAAATCATAATTCCAACTAAGAAATATCTACCATTAACACTGGGCATAAAAGAATATTGCGGTAGTGACAAGTACATTGCCTTGTTTGCAACAAGTTGAATTGCTCACTGATGATACATTGACAAATATTTTTTACCTCAAAGATGTTCTCTTGCAGGCATGCAATGTTAAAGAAATAGTCTTCTAGCAGGAAAGGATCACAAGGATCCTTAATGAGAAGGTTCTTCAATATATGGAAGAACCTTGGAAAGACTATATTCCACTAGAAGTTTGTGGATGCAGTTTGGCATATTATGGAAGAAAGCATCAAATAAGTTTACTAGTTTAGTTGTAGCATGAAGGCATAATTAAAGTATTGTATCATCTTGAAAAAGGAGCCTCATCATAGACATTTTCTTCAAAGAAAGAGGCATTTCATGAAAGAAGTTGACTAGATGACAAAATTAAGGAAAGAAGTATGCACATATTTAGATAAGATCTCTCCTTTAGAAAGTAAAAATCATGTATTCAGAGATATGGTAGGAAGAGTTAGATGCAAAAATATATTTGGAATCATGTGCATGGTATGTCTTGGTTAAATACTAAATGAAATAAGGACTATTCCATATGGGTACTCGATGTATAGAAGCATGAAATTTTTGCATAAAACTGAGTGATATTTATAATCATATGATGTCATCTTTGTTAGGGTCCTATGTTCCTTAGTAATCAGGATTTGTTAATCTTTCAAGTCAATCAAGGTCAAAAGACAAATTTTGGTCTATACTAGCAAAATTTTCCAAGTTATAAAGAAAAGAGTATGAGTCACTGTATAGGTGTCATTTCTACTCCCACTCCAAAAATGAAGATCATTTCATCATGGTAGGTCATCTCCATATTTCATGAATCTTTTAATTAATCATGGTCAGTAAAACCCTACCAATCATACTTGCACCTTCTTTCCTCAGAGATTGATTCAAAATTCAGCTACTAGGGTTTTTGTTGCGCTTTCCCTTTTCCATGGTTCATAACTTTCATTTAGGAGTCAAAGGACTTCATTTTAAGCTTATACCTCCTTCATCATCTTCACTTACCATCCTCCATCATTCCCCTCATCAAAATCATTAATTTCCTTAATTTACCAAAAACCCTAGAAATTTGTTGCGCTTTTACCCTAGGTTTATGTTTTGACCTTTTTCCCCCCTTTTTCTCACTATTTTTGAGAAATTCCACTTCTAGTATTTTCCTAACACCCATACCTATACCCCATATTTTTCCCATAATTTTTCCTACTCCCTTCCCTCTCATTCCCTTCCCCTAAGTTGTTGCTCTTTTGCATTGTGCTTTTACCTAGTCACCATGTTTTCATCATATCTATTAAATCTCACACCTGTTTTCAATGCAATTGCTGCAGGAGATGCATGGGGATTACATGAAAACACCCACTCAATTTCATCTCAAAATGGTGCATGGTTTTCGAGAAATGAGACATCGTCATCTACTATCATGTTGGGATTTTATCAATATTTGTGACTCTAATTGGGCTGAAATGTTTTTTGCAGGTTCATTATGATGATATTAACTTTATGTAAAAATTTCAACCCATTTAGATTTACCATTTGGGAGATGTTTCCAAAATACAATTTCTATAGGAGAGTTGTTGCGCTTTTGACTCTGTTTTTATCATCATTTTCAAAAGATATTTATGAACAAATGGAGATGAATGTTGGAAAAAAATGAGGTTTTTGTTAATAATGGAACCAAAACAATAACCTCCTTCATTCTTTTCAAAGGTGTTATGGTTAAATAGATATGAGTTTGTCTTCCTTGCTGCTCTTTTTATTGTGCTTCTGGATGGCCAGTTTTGGAATCAAGTTTGATGAGGCTAAAATGATGTTTTTGCATGGTTTAAAGGCTCCAAGGTGTAGTGGAAATCTCCAAGTTTCTTCATAGGTCTTAAACAACACTCAAAACCTCATTCAAGTCATCAAAATTTCAAGTCAACTATTTGATGCGCTTCTGCTAGGATTTGTTGCATTTTTGTGTGACCAACTTCAATCTTGGATTTTGAACAAATGGGAAAGTAGTTTTGAAAACAAGAGGAGTTTTGTGTTCAATAAATACCCAAAAACAAAATCCTCTCTCATTTATTACACAAAAGTTACAACCTTGGAGTTACAGGTGGCTCTTTGAGACCCATTTTTCACAATTTCGCCAGGCCATAGTTGTTGATAAGGTTCCAGAACTTTTTGAAATTCGACTTGGTGGACATGCAACTTGGCATGGTTGACCACAAATATATTTGGATAATGAATTTTGAGGATATTTTTATCATATATAATGATTAGATCTTCAGTTATAACATTTTTAGTTAGTCAAAAACTAAACACTAGATAGTAGGTTATGGGGAAATTTTGAAAATATTTTATCCAT
Source organism: Pinus taeda (assembly GCA_000404065.3). Classification (NCBI taxonomy): domain Eukaryota; kingdom Viridiplantae; phylum Streptophyta; class Pinopsida; order Pinales; family Pinaceae; genus Pinus; species Pinus taeda. The sequence goes on along the minus strand of APFE031694607.1, from coordinate 68,646 downwards.
GCATGCTAGGGAGTGTGAGGGCCAAGTACCAGGGTAACACAAGTGAGAAATCATTTCAAATGCATGGAAATTAATTTTTAGTGAGTTCCAAGTGTGCTAAGGAGGGAGTGAAAATTTATACTAGCCAGTGCCAAGGCATCGCAAGGGAGAACTAGGTCAAAATGCTTGGAAATGAACAAATAAGAGTGCAGTGTGCCAAGGAGTGTTAGCAAATTCAATGTGTCCCAAGGACGAAGTGTGTTAGGATAGGTTCATAATAGTACTTGAATGAGGCAAGCCTAAGGTTGTGAAAAGGTTTGTACAAAGTAGTTTTAGACAAAGGGAGAATTTGGGTTGGGCATAACATTGTTTTGTCAATGACTTGGTTGGGTTCCCAAGTCGCAAAAAAAGTAAGGTATCTATGAGGGCATGATAGCTATGAGGCAAGCCTAAGGTTGTGATAAGGTTTGTAAAAAGTAGTTTTAGGCAAAGGGAGAATTTGGGTTGGGTGTAACATTGTTTTTTCAACGACTTGGTTGGATTCCCAAGTCACAAAAAAAGTAAGGCTATCTATGAGGGCATGATAGCTAAGTAGTGCCAAGCTGTTCCAGGGAATGTCAGGAAGTGTGTGACAGGGAGCGTTAGTGAGTTCTAGGTGTGTTAAGGAGGGAGCAACAAGGTATGTTAGGTAGTGCGAAGAAATGCTATAGTGCCAAGGCAAGATACCAAGATGTGCCATGTGTCAAGGTGTGTCAATGTGTGCTAGTGAATGTTAGGGAGCGCCACAAAAACACAAGGGAGAACTAGTTCAAAATGCATGGAAATGAAGATATAAGAGTGTGTGATAGGGAGTGTCAATGAGTTCCAAGTGTTCTAAGGAGGGAGTAACAAGGTTATATACTAGGTAGTGCCAAGGCATGCTAGAGTGCCAAGGCATGTCAGAGAGTGCTAGGGTGTGCTAGGGAGTGAAAAGCATGTCAATAAATGTAGGGGATGCTAACACATGCCACATAGGGCTAAGGGATTGTTAGATGTTCCATGCGTTATGGCATGTCAAGATGTAAACTATGTTTCTTAGTTGTTTTATGGCCATGGTTGGATGTGAGCCTTGAATTGGGAACTTGTTAAGTGGGATGAGTTGAGATTGGACATGAGTAGCCTAAGATGTGTTATAGGTAGTTATTAGGTGAAAAAGGCATAGTCTAGTTGTAGTAACTATAACTTGGTTAAGTGTTGTAGTCGGGGCATGACTTGGTTGGGTTCCGGCCAAGTCTAAAAAAAGGTAAGGGTAGTTGTGAGGGCATGATAGATAAGGAGTGTCAAATCATGCCAAGGAATGAAAACGTGTGCTAACACATGGCAGATAGTTTCAATGGATGGTGAGGAGTGTTAGGGAGATTCAGGGGAACACAAGGGAGAACTAGGTCAAAATGCTTGGAAATAAACAAAAAAGATTGTGTGGCAAGGAGTGCTAGTGAATTCCAGGTGTCCCAAGGATGAAGTGTTTTAGGAGAAGTTCATAATAGGACTTGCAGGAGGCAAGCATATGGTTGTGATAAGGCTTGGACAAAACAATTTCAGAGAAAGGGATAGTTTGGGTTGGGCACAATATTGTTTTTCTAATGAATTGGTTGGGATCCCAAATCACAAAAAAAGTAAGGTTATCTGTGAGGATTTTAGTGTCAGTTAGTTCAACCTATCACCAGTGTTAAAATATGATCTTACAAGGTGTTTCTAGGGTGTCGAGTCAATTTTTTGTCATTTCAGTGAGTCTTCAAATAAAAATTTGGTCATTGGCTAGTGTGTCTAGGGCTATTTCCACTCTCTCAAGAATTTCATATGATGGTCACTTTCATCGCTATGTTGAGTATACCATCATGAAAAAATCATTAATATCACTTCAGTCACATCATCATGGTCTTCATTCAGCTTAGTGTCACCATTAGGTCATTAGGGTTAAGGTCACAAAATCAGTTATTTCATGTATAAATTCAGCAAACGAGGAGTAGCAATAGGTAAATTTGTTTAATAACACTTGATTTCAAATGTACTTTATGTTTTTAGATGTAGTAATGTTCCTAAGGTTATAAATTTACAAGAAGAGATCATCAGGCTACAAAACTAAAAAAGAAAGTGAATTGGTGAGGTGGGCCATCCTACCTCATTAATCACTTAGACACCAAAAGAAAATTATAAAAGCACACGGAGGAGCTCATTCACACTCATTTTCACTTGCCTACCATCCTATCATCGAGCTCCCCCTCTCTTTTGAAAAAAATTGTGATTCCGTAGCCCTCATGGGCAAAAATTGACTCTCGTTGCACACCTAGATAGCACGTTGCACAGAGGAAGCCTTCCCTGCGCATGGGGCATAGTTGTCCAAAATTGTTGTTTGACCACCAAAATTCATTTTCCAAAGCTCCTCTTCAGTCATTTCATCCTCTAGGCTCTACAACAAGTAAGTTTAATCATTTTCATGCCATACTTCTTCTTATAGGGTTTACATGATTTTCATGGTTTTGATCCTCAAATGATGATTTTCTTCCATAAATCTTAGATTCCTTGTCGCTACACCTCTGTTTGCAGCTAATACACCATTTTCATCCATCACAAAGCCTTATCCGCTCATTTTCTATCATTTTCCTCTAAACCCTAATCTACCCTATCTCTTTCTAGGATAGGCCTATGTTTTTGGCCTTTTCCACCCCCTCCCCTCACTCATTTACCAAAATTACTTTTTACCCTACTTATTGACAGCATCCCCTACCCTCTTAAATTTCCTTACAAATTTAGAAAACTCCTATGTCCATCATACGACCTCATTCCCTTACAGCAGCAAACTTCACTGTCTTTTGCTTGCCTTTCACCTAGGGTTAGAAGTATGGAGCCTAACTCATCACCATCAAAGAAGAGGAAGTACAAAAAAGGGGAAAAGATACTCAGGTTTGAACCCTCTAATTGCAATGAAATCAGCTCCTCCCCATTTGTCATGAAATGATTTGAAGATGTCAATTGTTTAGGGTTTGGTAAAAAATGTAGGAAGTAGGTTACCATGAGCATCTCACAAGTATATTTGCCCCCACCTTGAAGGAAGACAAGATCACCATTGTAGGGACTGATTTCATTTTTTCAGTGGATTCCATCTCTCAAGCTATAGGCATACCAAACCATGGTGAAAACTAGTTTAAAAGCATGAACCTATACCTAGAAGAGTACAAACCCTACTTTAAATCACAATAAAAAGGAGCTCACTCACATGTTTTCCCATTCAGATGCTTGTTGGAGAGATATGCAACATTGATGAAGGTTTTCATGAAGTTCTTCACATGTGAGGGAAGATTTTCCAAGCTATATCAATGCCACATAAGACTTCTCATGCGCTTTACAGCTGTCAAGTATCTAAATTTGTCCAGCTACTTGTACAAGAGCCTAACCAAAATGTCTGAAAGGGTGCAATTGAAAGGAAAAGTGCATTATCCAAAACCTCTTTCACCATAGCCTGATAAATGTTATAGTACTCCATCAGGTGACAAACAATAACATTACATGGGACACCTTCACTGAGGCAGCCTTCAAAACGCATGTAACCACTTCACCAAGACAGCACCAAACCATGCCAATACATCCCATGGAGGTGGGGTCATCAAGAAAACATGATGAGATTTCCAAGGAACCTAAACCTAAGGTGACCAATACATATCAGAGAGGTATAAGTCTTGTGTTTTATCCTCAAATTGAGGAAGGGGCCAAGCCTACTACATCAGCAGAACAAGGATCACCATCACATCATGAGGCTTCTTTGCATGATGAGGAGCCCATTAAGCATGAATTTGACCTAGTTTACTTGGAGGCACATTATGAGCATAAAAACATGCAACAATTCATCAAAGAGAATGATTCTCAAATTGTGGAGCTCAATGAAAATTTGGAAAGGGCTAGATTCATCATTTCATTCCTTGAGCAAGAAAATAGTCAACTTAAGGCAAAACAACTAGTCATGGAGAAAGAGAAATACAAAGCCAAGAACACGAGATGAAAGGAAAGGAAGTGGTGGGCCATGAGGCCATGAGCAGCATTAAGGACATGCCGAAAGGAAGAGACCAAGGACAATTGGTGTTAGGAAGGCACTTCAGAGGGAAAGAGAACAAAAGCCACCAATGGAAGAATTGACCTTTGAAGATAGATTGCCATGGAAATAAATGAGGACATGGATTTTTGGCTTGAAACGATCAATTTCCACCTGGAGAAGCTCCTTGAAAAGGCCAATAGGGATAACAAGGTGAAAAATAAAATGGCCATCCATTATTACACAAGGAATCAGGTTGTCAATGTCAAAATCAAGTAGCTGAAGGAAAAACTCAAGGAAGCCCTAAACATCCAATAGTATAAGGGTAAATTAGATTTGCTTGTTGATGAATCCATGATTACATAGCTTACCTCATTAGGCATCTCTGAACAAATTTTGGGAAGTTTTGGAGAAAATTTTGTGTTTTGGTGTGGACTTGCAATTTTTTGGCAAGTATCTGTCTAGGAGCGCAGTGAACTCACATTGTGCTTCTTCCTCAGGGCTCCAGATGATGTAAAATCAACATTTTTGGAAATATTATGACCCCCTCTCAAAACCCATTTTCCCACTTTCCTTGTCTGGGGCTCATTTTTTAAGAAATTTACAAAAAGAGGCCAAAATCGCCTTGATGCCCCTCTTTTTCCATTTTGTTGCGGACCTAGAGACACCTTGGGAGAATGGCCATATCTCAGCTAAAAATGGGTTATTTTGAGTGGAAAAATACTCTCAATACATCTATACACTCCAAAAAATTTATAACAAGATTAATATTTGGATTTGGACTTCAAAAAGGCACTCAAAAATGGCCTCCAACAGCTCGTTGCTCACCTAGAAATTTCTGAGATTTTTGTAAAATTTTCACTGTGTAATTTTTTGTAATTCCTAGTTTGACTTTGGTAAAAGTTAAAAGGGTGAAGTAGATGAATGTGAGGGGTAAAATTAAATGTAAATAATGGGTTGTTAGTCTTTGTAAGATGTGTTGATGTAAATTTGACCTCATTTATGAGAGAGGTTGGAGTCAAAGTTAATTGTAGAAGTTGTTTTTAACTTCCCTAGACATTAGCGTTTAGTAAGAACACCTCATGGAACAATTACCAGAGCCATGGGTTCGACCCCTGAGAGTGGGGAGATGTTGTTTTTGTCTTTATGTATCAGTTTATCAATTATAGAATGGGTTGGATTTCGGAGGAGAGAACCATTGTAGCTTGTACTTGGACATTTTCTGGAAATCAAAGGACACAATTTGCAGCGATTATCTAGGAATTCCGTGCAGTAAGTTTGTGATGTTGTTTTCTCTTTGTTATAGATTTATATGAAATATATTCATCTTCTCTTCCCATTCATCAATTCTTCAATGGGTTTCCTTACATTTATAAACATAATTCTTTGCATAAAGCTCTATTTTGATGGAAAAATCATTATGTGTTACTTTCTTTCTTGCTTAATAAATTCATGTTTCATGCTCATTAATACCTTTTTCTTCTTATAAACACTACACTACACCAACAAACCCTAAGATCCATCACAAAAGTAATGCTACCTTAATCCTTTATATCTTTTTTTTTGTAACCCTTTGATCCTGTGACCTGGCTACCTGATTTTTCTCCCTTATCCAACAACAAAACCCTAAATTTTCCAAAACCCACTTGAGCCTAGCTATCTAGCCTAAAATCCTTTACATTACATTCATCTCTTGGTTCTGATTTCATAGAGAGAGCCCTCTTTGGTTTGGTAGGGCTAGCTACCAAACTAAAAGCTTGGTTTGTGGTTACCTCTGTCGATCTCCTCATCAACCTAGGACACTGTGGAGGATAACGGAGGGCATGACAATTAGGAGTGCCAAGGTGTTCTAGTGAATGTAAGGTTCCCAAGTCATGGAAAAATGTGATTCTAGTTGTGAGTTCATGACTGCCAAGGTGTGTTAGGGAATGCTAGGGCATGCTAACATGTGCCAGATAGTACAAAGACATGTCAAACAAGATAAGATATGCCAAGTGCTAAGGCATGCCAAGATGTACAAGGGTGTGGCAATGCATTCTAGGGATTATCAAGGAAAAAAAGGGAGGAACAAGTTAAAATACAAGGAAATGAGCACATAATAGGGTTAATAAGTCATCAATTTACCTTTTCCATGAAGGGCATGTTAGGCACACCAACACTAGGTGCCAATAGGTGCCGAGTGCCAAGTGTCAATGCATTCTAAGTGCCACATCTTCCTCCATTTCTTCTCATATAGTTTCCAATAATTGATCTGAAATAACTTTAATATTAAACCATGCCAAAGCATACCAAGTTATCTCAATGCATGCTAAACATGCTAAGACTTTCCAAGTGCCAACATGTTCCAAGTGCCAATGTGCATCAAGGGTGCATGCTATGAAGTGGCAAAGCATATTGAAGAATGCTAAGGTGTGCTAGAGAGTGCCAATGCATGTTGATGAGTATTAGTGAGTACTAAGAAAACACAAGGGAGCACTATGTCAAAATGCATGGAAGTGAATGAATATGAGGGTGTGTCGAGGAGTGTCAATGAGTGATAGTTGTCATGCCAAGGAGGGAGTGACAAGGTATGCTAAGAATGGGTGAGGCATTCCAGGAAATATCAAGTCATGTCATGAAGTACTAAAGTGTGATAGGTAATTCTAGGGTGTGCTAACATGTGCCAAATAGTGCCAAGGCATGTCAGGTGCTAAGATATGCTAGGATGTGCAGGGTGCCAGAGTATGCCAATATGCATCAAGGAGTTTCAAGGCAACAAAAGGAATAACCAAGCTAAAATTTAAGGAAATGAACACATAATAGGGTTAATAAGTCAGGACTTTATCTTTTTCAAAAGGGGCATGCTAGGCACACTAATAATATGTTCTATTACATGCCAAGTGCCAATGTGTGCCAAGTGCTAATGTTTGTCAATGCAATATTATTCCAAGGTGTTCTAGGGAATTCTACGGACTACAAGGCATGCCAACACATGATATGGGAGTGCTATTCTATTATAGGGCATGCCAACATGTTCTTGGGAGTCCTACTCATGGAAAGATGTTCTAGGTACAAATATGTTCTAGGAACAAAGATGTTCCAAGATATGCGAGGTGCCAAGGAATGTTAGTGTACTTTTCCAAATCATGTTAACGTGTGCCCTGAGTGTTGAGGAGTGCTAGGTATCTCTCATTAATAAAATTGAAAAATTTTGATTATGTATTAAATAATATAGTTCCTACACACACTAGTGGAACTTTATTTAAAGGAAATTTGATAGATAATAAACCTAATAGAGATTAATCATAGTTATATAAGAAGGATTTCGGCGTAAATCACATCAAGAAAGACCTTTGTCGACGCGTTTCGAACCAACTAGTGTGGTTCATCGTCAGGACAAGTTGAAGAACAGATCAAGTCTAGCATGTTAAATAGTCCGACAGAGCTCAACAGCTCAAAGTATATTGGTTTTTCCTGACCCAAGGAACTAGTCAAACTTCCATTTATTAATTTAATATTATTATTATTCTTACTATTACCATTATTTCTCATATTTATTATTTTATTTAAAAAATGAAATAAAATAAGGGTTAGTTATCTATTTGTTTATTTAAATTATCAATTAATTATATATAAATATATAATTTTATTTATAGAATTAATTTAAACATAAAATAACTTAATGTTTAGTTACTGAAGGTAATTCAATAATTTAAATTTATTAATAAATTTATAGAAAAATATATAAATATATAATTATTTTAATAATCATATAAATGGTACCCATACTTTTCTAGTTAGTTTTAAAAAAGTACCTCAAATTATTTTTTTTTAAAATATCCAACTATATATGTATAAACATATAATAATAATAGTAATAATTATATAATATTGTTAGGTTGTTAAATATAAATCAATAAACATTCCATGTAGTTTTATTGAGTGAAATTACATATTAAACATAATAAAATAATATTATGGTAAGTTTACTTTAATTTTAAAATAATTCATTTATTAAACATTATTACATTAATTATAAAAAATAATTTAATAATAACATTAGGTTGTTAAAAAAGCTAGGAATTAGCGAACATGCCGCTGACCTGAGACACGAGAGAACCATGTCTTCAGCTTTAGCGGAGCATGTGGATAAGACCAAGCATCAGGTCTGTATAGAGGCCAAGGTCGTGGCCAAGGTTGCTCAGTTCCATCATCGTAAATTCAGGGAGGCTATTGAAATTGAAAGAAGGCCTAACAATCTCAACAGGGACGACGGTTGGAAGATCAGTAGATGTTGGATCCCTGCCCTTGCCTCTTACTGTTTTTCCTTTCCCCCCCCTCTCCCGTTTCTTTCTTTTTCCGCTTTCGTCGTTTCCTCCGTGCGCCTTACTGTTGTCCTTGTCCTTCTTATTCCATGGTTTTCTATTTGATTTCTTCCGTTCCGCATCCTTTTTTTCTAGGTTGCTCTTCTGGTTTGATGTTTTGTCCGAATTGATATCATTATGTATATTCTGAACTTTTATATAATATATTATATGTATATATATATATATATAGATATATATATATATATATAGTAAATAGTATTAGTATTTATAAGCAAGTAATCTTCTTCTTAAATCCTATCCATTTAATGGGTTTAACTTGTATTATATTTTTACTATCAACTAATAATATTTACTTTAATTAATTAATAATATACGTATATATAATTATAATAAAATAATTATTCAATAAATAATTTAGTAAACAAATAAATTAAAAATGTTTGAACTAACCTTAAAGAGTATGTTATTTATTTATATATCTTTTTATTAATCCTAGCGTTTTTAACAACCTAATGTTATTATTAAATTATTTTTTATAATTAATTAATAATTTAGATAAATGAATTATTTTTAAATAAAGTAACTTACCAATATTATTATTTATTTAT